>JBBCBC010000026.1:10803059-11045142 GCA_037126765.1 Stenogyne calaminthoides
TCAGTTTCTTGCTTCATTCGCTTTCAGTCGCGGTACCGGTCTAAATCTTTGTTGACTTGTTCTTGAACCTCACTCTTAGGCAAGTAGTCTGAAAAGTGGTCTCAGACCGAACCGGTCATTCAAAGATAATCGAGGATCAGGTCTCTTCTGCTGAGAATGTCTCTCTCGGCCGAGTGCTCTAAGATTCCTCCCACACGGCTCAATATTCCTTCAAGCCATAATTCTTAGTCTCGTAGGCTTTCAGCGCTGTCGAATTTTCCATAACCCAAAGATTCAGATGACCTTGTGAGGTGTCTCCCGGAATGTATCCCAATCCGCATTTTATAGGTCACAGATCTCCGATAACTCAATTTCATCTATTACATTAGATGCATTATTCAACAGAGTTAACTTTTTTGTGCACTATCCTCACCGCTCGCAGAGTTTCACGCTTCTCGTGAGTGGTCATTGAACTTAGTTCTAAATCAAATTTATCTCTTCAAATGATTTCTAAATTTTTCGGCCATAATATTATCGCCTTCTTTTCTTTCTCGAGAGTTGTACTTTCGCAACATCCAGCCATCAAGAGTTCCCATTAATCGAGAAGTTGATCTCGCTTTTGCTGAGTCTTCCATTTTAGATTTTCACCTTCGCCTTTATTCGCCTTTTGAAGTTTCATTTAGCAGCTGTAAAACAACATAGTCCTTCATCGATTCTCAAAAGAATCCATCAGTCAAAATGATCGCTTATAAATAACTTGACAACTCTTGTGCTAGTGTAGAGCAACAACAGAGAAAGAAGAGTTTACTCCACAATGACCATCGACAAATGTCATCACTTTCACCGTCTCGAGAATATCTCATCCGAAGAGCTTGATCCTCCTCGATGTTCTTCTTCCGCAACCATGGCCTTTTTTTGCTAGAGAACTTCTGATCTCTTATAGCTTGTCTTTCTTTCTCTCCTTAGCACTCAACCGACAATCATACTCGAAGTGACCTTTCTTTTGTCAATTGTAGCATCCGGCTGCATCATCATCCTCGATCACTTTCTTCTTTCGACTTGAGTCCTTCCTTTTGGATGAAGATCCTTCAGCTTTCAGGTCCTTTCTCTTCTCAGTTGATCTGTCCTCAGGTTTCTTCTGGTACCTGTGGTTCCTGTAATAGTTTTTATATTTTCCAAATCTACTATTAAGTCTTTTAAACCTCCTTGCCATCGATCTTTAGCTTTTCCTCAAGCTCATCCCGATTTTTTATGGGAGTTCTCGACTCTCTAGTTTTACAGGTTTTGTCTTTGGCTTTTAAGGCCACATTCTTACTAGATGATGAATCATCTTTGGCCGGGCCGACCTTTTTGGATTTCTTATCAATTACAAATTCATAGGCTTTCAGGTCAGAGAAGACTTGTTGATATGGCATTGAATTAATGTTCTTGGTGTTTTCAATCACCACTACATGAATATCCCATTTCTTAGAAAGACCTCTAAGAATTTTCAATGCAACTTCTCTTTGTGGATATTTCTTTCCAAGTGCATTTGGATCATTCATGATGCTAGTGAATCGACTTCCAATTTGTCTATTGATTCACCATCATCCATTTCAAAAACTATCAAACTTTCCAATTGCCAACGAAAAGTTTGTTTTCTTTTATATGATCTGTGTCTTGGCACATTACGGTGAGTGTATCCCAAATCTCTTTTAGATTATTACAAAGAGAGATCATTCCCATCACACCATCATCATCGGTTATCTTGTATAGTGTGTCTTTTGCAATGTAGTCTAGATTGACTAACTTTCTCTCCTCGTGAGTCAGGTTGGTCATCGACTTAGGAAATTTCGCTCTAGGATCAATTCTCTCATCTTACATTTCCTCCGATTCACCACAAGAAATTGGAATGGTCCTTGAGAGACCACTCTCCACATTCGTTCATGTTTGAATACATGATGAGCTGCATTCTCAATCTCCATAGATCATAGTTCTCCAATTTGAGAACATGGGAAGTTTCTTAGAAGACATTTTGATAGAAGTTTTTAAGAATTTCAGCAAATAAGATCAATTCAGATAGATCACAAGTATTTTTGAAAATAAAACTTTTGGTCAACAAAGCGGTGGTCAAGTTGAACCACCGCTTCCGATACCACTTGTTGGTCCTGTGAATAGCAGTCTTACACGTACGGGGGGAATACACGTGTTAGGTGTTTTTAAAACTTTTTCTTCTTGAGGTCACTTTGGGTCGATAATCCTCAAGATTAGGTCCCGAGAAGCACAAGTCGCTCCGAGTCAAAGTCTCATCGAGATGTTGATCCCGAAAATGCTTTAAACCCTCGATAATCCCAACCGAGTCCCGAAAAAGTCGAGATCCCGAGTTGCTTGGATCGGATAACTAACTTATCGAACCCTCGATGAAGTACGTTCAGTTTGGTAACTATCGCTTCTAGCTTTACTCGGATGTCTTGAATGGTTGGCCCTTAGTTTATACTCGTTTTTAAGCTTTGCTTAAAACCTTCCCGAATGGAATAGTGATTAGGCCGTGATTCAAGTACATGCAACTTCATTGATTGATTCCAATCAATATCGAAAAAATATGCTTTCAAAATCAAGTCAATGCAACAGTTAAGCACGTATATGAAAAGCAATAAATAACACATCAATTTATAGTGGTTCGAGAGACTCAAGCTCCTACGCCCACTCTCTCGATCCTCGCAGAAATTCACTAATCACTTCGAGCTTTTCTACCTCGCAGTGGTTTACTTACTCAACTTTCGCCCTTGAGCTTTCCCCGATACTCCACGAGTTTACTTACTCAACCCGACCTTGAGCTTTTCGACTACCTCCGTGGTTTTCTTTACTCAAACACAAACAAGCTTTCTTCAGACTACCCCTCAGAAACACTAACTTCTCCTCTGTAGTTTTCCGACTACTCCGCGTAGTTTACTAACTCTTTACAACTCTTCTCACCAACAAACACACTCCAACTACCTTGTCAAGGGTTTGGGGTTTCTCGTTTGGTTTCCAACTAGGATGAGATATCCTTTACAATGAAGCACAATGCAAAGGGTTTAGGATATCTCGACTAAGCTTTGGATATGTCTATCAAGCTAGGCTTAGTTTAGTGAGCTCTCTTCAATATACAAGCACTTGGGAAATTCTAAGTTTTTCGAGTGCTTTAACTTTGTGAGAATAAGTTTGAGCTCTTGAGTTGCGTGTAAATTTCCCGTAACCTTACAATATAGAGGGTCACCAGTATTTATAGGCAAACACCAAGGTCACTTTTGAAAACTATCCGTTGGAGAGATAGCTTCGTGAGTTCCCTCTTATGGTGTGTGAGGAACGACTATATTTAGAGTTTGAAACTCCCTAACACTTTTTAGGCAATAGCCTTTCATGTAGTAGGTCTTCACTTTTTGCAGATGAACTTCGACATCCGACATCTTTTTTTAAATGACCACATCCTTTATCGATTATCGGGTGATGGCACAAAGGTATTTTTCTTCTTTTTGACTTTTGTCTCGATTAAAGGTAGACACCTTCAATAGCTCTTTTTGGTTACAACTTTGAGTTGATTTATCATAACAACACTTGACTTAGTTCCTTTTGTTCCGCATTGAATGTCTTGGCTAATATCTATTTTTCTAAGAATCGCGATCTTCTCGATGTGCATCCTTCGATAGATATATTTAGTGCCTCGGAACATTGAGGATTATCTTGAGCATTGATGCATTCTTGAAGTCTTCCGTAATTACGGCCTTCATATTCTTGATCTTGATTCTTGATCTTTAGTCTTTAAGCGTCTTGGTCTTCCGAGTCTTGAGTCTTCGAGTCTTGGCGTCTTCTGAGTCTTCAACTATCTTGACCGATATCTCTTGAGTCTGCATCTTTGAGTCTTGATTCTTGATTTACATCTTGTCTTGATATCTCGATTTCTTCTTGAGTCTTCAAATTCTCAGTTTCTCACTGATTCTTGGTTCTCGATTTCCCCATCGAGTCTTGATTCTCGGTTTCCCAATCGAGTCTTGATTCTTAGTTTCATACTGAAACTTCAGAAACTTCAGTTTATCTTTGAAACTTCATTTCCCGAGAAACTCTTGAAGTTCTTCAGAATCTTCAGATCCTAACCTGATCTATATCTGCTGACTATACATTTTGCAGATATCATCCTGAATACTCTAAAACTGAATCCTGACTCAACTATCAAGATTATTCTGAACATGTCATACTCAGGGGTTTTGGGATCTAATCAAAATCATATATCTTTATTAAATTCATCTCCCAACAAAGATGATGGTTTGGCTGGTGATGGTGAGGGTGATTTGGAAGTTGGTGTGGGTAATCTTTCTTTTCTGAATATCGTACTGAGGGGCACATAATCAGATGGTGATTGCTCCCCAGTAGGCTTAACTTCTTCTCCTTCAGCCTCCCCTTCTCCTTCTAACATTTGTTCCTCCTTGTCTGCACTCGTAGTTATTTCAAGACTGGCAGCAACCTCCTCTTCCGATTCAATGTGAATCTGCTACTCCGTCCTTTCCACGACCTCAACTAATCTGGGGGCCTTCTTCAGAAGATTTGTAATCTTCTTCTGTCGTTTTTCTGTCTCTTCTGGTTTCTTGGCCAGAACCTTCCTTTTCAAATTTTCTTTTCTTGCCTTTACCGCGTTTACGATTGATGGAAGACGCAGTTAACTTCATTTCTTTACCTTTCCATTTGCCTCACTGTCTGGGAACATAGGGAGCTGGATCATCATCAGATTGACCAGACAATGGTTCATCTCTACCCAAGATGGCCTTGAATTTCGCCAAGTACACTTTCTTGCCATCCTCATTCCACTCAAAGTTGTCAGGCAACTTGTCTGAAAGAATGATGGAAACTTTGTGAATGAAGGAGCACTTTGAAGTCAGATAAACTACATTCCTCTCATTCAGATCAAACTTCGCAGTCTCCATCAATAATCTGGTCTTGAATATTCCAAGCCAGTCAACATCTGGCGCTTTCTTGATGATGGCAGTCATTACACACTGCTTGTAAGCAGTTACACCATCAAGAGAATAAGTTAGGCACAAGATCACCTTAGACACTATCTCGAAGACCAGGCGATACTTTCTCTTCAGATGAGGGGCTCAAAAATTCACAGTATGGTCTCTATTGGCTGGTCTTAGCAGTTCGGCTTGTAGAAACCCTTTCTCTCTCAGTTTAGATGTGAATGTTTCTGGGTCAAGACTTCCTTGTCGGAGACCGAAAATCCTTCGTAGATCATTATCTGTGACAATTACCTCCGTTCCCCCGACATACGAGATTAGTTTCTGTTGGGAGATGAATTTAATAAAAGATATATGATTTTGATTAAGATCCCAAAACCCCCGAGTATGACATGTTCGAGAATGATCTTGATAGTTGAGTCGATTCGGTTTTAGAGTATTCGTGGATGTTATTTGCAAAATGTATAGTCGCCAGACATTCCAGATAGTTCTCAAGACTCAAGAAATCAAGATGTTTCGAGGAAATCAAGTTTCAAAGATGAAATCAAGATTAATAAAGACTCAAAGGAGAAATCGAGATATCAAGACTCAAGAGGATACCGAGAAATCAAGACTCAAGATGAAAATTCAAAGGTATCGGTCAAGATAAACTATAAAGATTCAAGACTCAAGACTCGTAAACCCTCAAGACTCGTAAGACTCAAGACACAAGATCAAGATCAAGATTGAAGATCAAGAAAACCCAAGGCACAAAAGAATTATCAAGACTAAGTAAGGTAATTCAATGCTCAAGATAAACCTCAATGTTCCGAGGCACTGAATATATCTATCTGAAGGATGCAATACCGAGAAAAACGCGATTCCTTAGAAAGTTAGATATTGCCAAGACATTCAAAAACCTGCATAAAAGGAACTAAGTCGGCGTTAAGTTAAGGTTATATCAAACTCAGAATTTGTAACCAAAAGAGAAGTTTAAGGTGTCTACCTTCAACTGGAGACAAAAGTCAAAAGAGAAGACAAAGATCGCATCATACCGACATCGACAAAGGATGTCAAAAAAAAGATGTCGATGTACAAAGTTCCAGTCGCAAAAGTGAAGACTGCCACGTAAAAGACTATCTACCTAAAAACGTGTTAGGAGGTTCAAACCCCTAAATATAGCCGTTTCTCACACACCTTAAGAGGAAACTCAAGAAGCTATCTCTCCAACGGATAGTTTTCAAGAGTGACCTTGGTGTATGCCTATAAATACTGGTGACCCTCTACATTGTAAGGTTACGGGAAATTTATACGCAACTCAAGAGCTCATACTTATTCTTGCAAAAGTTAAAGCACTCGAAAAACTTAGAATTTCCCAAGTGCTTCTACATTGAAGAGAGCTCACTATACTAAGCCTAGCTTGATAAGAATTATCCAAAGCTTAGTCGAGATATCCTAACCCTTTGCATTGTGCTTCATTGTAAAGGATATCTCATCCTAGTTGGAAACCAACCGAGAAACCCCAAACCCTTGAGAAGGTAGTTGGAGTGTGTTTGTTGGTGAGAAGAGTTGTAAAGAGTTAGTAAACTACGCCGAGTAGTCGAAAAACTCTAGAGGAGAAGTTAGTAAGCTCACTGGGTAGTCCGAAAGCTTGTGTGTGATTTGAGTAAGTAAACTACGGAGGTAGTCGAAAACTCAAGGTCGGGTTGAGTAAGTAAACCACGCGGAGCAAATGAAAAACTTAGGGCCGAAGTTGAGTAAGTAAACTACGAGGTAGTCGTAAAGCTCGAAGTTGATAGTGAATTTCTCTCAAGAGTCGCGAGAGTGGACGTAGGAGCTTGAGTCTCCAACCACTATAATTGCTTTGTTCTTTATTGCTTTTTTATATGTACTTAACAATTGCATTGACTTGGTTTTGAAAGCATACTTTTCACCGATATTCGGTTGAATCAATCCAATCGGTTGCTTAAGTGAATCACACCAATCACTATTTCATAAAGGGAAGGTTTTCAAAAAGCTTAAAACGAGTATAAACTAAGGGCCAACCATTCAAGACGATCGAAGCTAGAAACGGATAGTTACCAAACCGAACTCTCCTTTGAGGATTCTCGTAAGTTAGTTATCCGATCCAAGCAACTCAGACTCGATTAGGGATTATCTCGAGGTATCCGAAAGCATTTCAGATCACCGCCTCAAGAGACTTTTGACTCGAGCGATCTGTGCGCTTCTCGAACCTAATCTTCGAGGATTATCGACCCAAGTCGACCTCGAGAAGAAAAAGTTTTAAAAACACCAACACGTGTATTCCCCCATACACGTGTAAGACTCGCTTACACCGACCAACAAGTGGTATCGGAGCAAAGGGTTCAACTTGACCACCCGCTTTGTTCACCAAAGTTTTATTTTCAAAAATACTTGTGGTCTATCCGAATCGATCTTATTTGTTTGAAATTTTTTACTTTTCAAAAGATCGAAAAATGTCTTCTAAAAACTTCCCATGTTCTCAAAGGGAGAACTATGACCTATGGAGATCGAGAATGCAGGCTCATCTCAGATTCCAAACATGAGCGATGTGGAGAGTGGTCTCTCAATGACCATTCCAGTTCATCGTGGTGAATCCCGAGGAATGTAAGATGAGAGAATTGATCCTAGAGCGAGATTTCCTAAGTCCGATGACCAACCGACTCCTGAGGTGAGAAAGTTAGTCAATCTAGACTACATTGCAAAAGACACACTATACAGTATAATTGATGATGGTGTGATGGGAATGATCTCTCACTGTAATACTGCTAAAGAGATTTGGGATACACTAGCTGTTATGTGCCAAGGCACATATCATATAAAAGAAAACAAACTTTCAGTGGCAATTGGAAAGTTTGATAGTTTTGAAATGGATGATGGTGAATCAATAGACAAACTGGAAGTCAGATTTACTAGCATCATGAATGATCTAAATGCACTTGGAAAGAAATATCCACAGAGAGAAGTTGCATTGAAAATTCTTAGAGGTCTTTCTAAGAAATGGGATATTCATGCAGTGGTGATTGAAAACACCAAGAACATTAGTTCAATGCCTTACCAACAAGTCTTCTCTGAGCTGAAGGCCTATGAATTTGTAATTGATAAAAAATCCAAAAAGGCTGACAGCAAAGATGATTCTTCATCAAGTAAAAATGTGGCTTTAAAAGCCAAAGATAAAACCTGTAAAACTAGAGAGTCTGAGAACCCCCATGCCAAAAATCAGGATGAGCTTGAGGAAAAGCTAGCACTGATGGCAAGGAGGTTTGACAGACTTAATAGTAGATTTGGAAAATACAAAAGCTATTACAGGAACCACAGGTACCAGAAGAAACCTGAGGACAGATCAACTGAGAAGAAGAAGTACCTGAGAGCTGAAGGATCTTTATCCAGAAAGAAGGACTCCAAGTACAAAGAAGAAAATGATCAGGATGATGATACCAACAGATGCTATAATTGCCAGAAGAAAGGTCACTTCCAGTATGATTGTCCAGATTTGAGTGCTAAGGAGAGAAGAGAAAGGCAAGCTAAAAGAGATCAGAAGTTCTCTAGCAAAAAGGCCATGGTTGCAGAAGAAGAACACTCTGAGGAGGGATCTAGCTCTTCAGATGAGATATTCTCAGACAGTGAAAGTGATGACATCTGTCTGATGGCCATTGAGGAGGTAAACTCTTCTTTCTCTGTTGTTGCTCCTACACTAGCACAAGAGTTTTCAAGTTCCACCGAAAAAATATTTTGACCGATGGATTCTTTTGAGAATCGATGAAGGACTATCTTTGTTTTGCAAGGACTGCTAAATAGAACTCAAGAGCAGAATAAGGAAATGAAAGCTGAAAATCTAAAATGGAAAGACTCTAGCAATACTGAAATCACTTCTCAATTAATGGGAGCTACTGATGAATTGGATGTTCTGAAAGTACAACTCTCAGAGAAAGAGAAGCTGATAATGTCCCTAACTAAAAAGCTAGAGAAATCCACTGAAGAGATTCAGCTAATCAGGACTAAGTTCAATGACCTCTCTGAGAAGCATGAAACTCTACAGATCTGTGAGGATAGTGCACAGAAGAAGTTAACTCTATTGAATAAAGCATCTAATGTAATAGATGAAATTAAGAGTTATCAGAGATCTGCCACTATAAAATCTGGATTGGGATACATTCCAGGGGGAACCTCACAAGGTCATCTGAATGCTGCATCTAGTAGCAAGAAGACTATCTTTGTAAAACCAGTGACATCTACACTTCAAACTGAAGTAATGCCCAAAGTTATAGACAAGGGAAAAGGACCTATGGTCTCAGTAAAACTGAATGATCAGGTTAGAAAGCCCAAACCTCAGGTAAAGGCTAGAAAACCCGAAAGCAAAATATTGAAAGTTTCGAGCAAGTACTTCAAAGCCTCGGGCTAAGAATGCAAACCCGAAAGGCTCCACATCGAACCATCGAGGAATCCTCGATGAGAAACACTCACAGAGACATTCTCAATCAAGAGACCAAGTCCTCGAGATCTTTGAAAGACCAGATTTCGTCTGATGCATAACCTGAACCCCACTTGCCTAAGGGTAAAGGTTATCTCAACCCGAATCATCAAAGATTTAAACCAACGCACAAAAGCCTAAGCATCTCGAAGTAAGGCCCGAACCAAAGAAGAATTCAAAAGCCCATGTTCATGCTAAAGCCAAAGACACATATACGTAAAAACGCTAAGGCACCTGAATAGTGGATGTATATGTTGATGTTTATGGAAGACAAATTAGCCACTCTAAAGTGATTAGAGTTGTCAGGCAGATTTGGATTCCGAAAGGTACAGCTAACCTCGTAGGACCCTACACAAATTGGGTACCTAAGAATTGATCTGCTTCGGAGGAAAACAAGGGCACCGAATCCGACTAAAGATCACATGGCAATCGATGAGCAGAGATGAAAAGGCTCCTCGAATATGGTATCTTGACAAGGATGTTCAAGACATATGCCAGATACAAGAAGATACTCAATGACTATGTTGAACAAAGAGGCCCACGATCACTTTTGGAGATAACTCCAAGGAATGAGATCAAGGATATGGAACTTTGAAAATCGACTCAGTTCATATCCAGGGTGTTTCATATGTATCTGGATTGAAGCATAACTTGCTTTCAATTAGCCAATTATGTGATAAGGGTTTTAATGTTGAGTTCTCTAAGAACTTATGTTTTGTAAAAGATGATACATCACAGAAAGTACTACTGACTGGTACAAGAAAAGGGAATGTGTATCTTGGTCGATTGAGTTCAACTCCTAAAGATACATGTTTAGTTGCTAAAAGTTCCACAGATACCGCTTGGTTATTGCATAAAAAGAATGAATCACCTAAATTTCAAAACCCTGAACAAGCTTGCAAGATTAGCTCTTGTGAGAGGGTTGCCTAATGAAGTGTTCAGTAAGGAACATACTTGTGATGCATGCCAGAAAGGAAAACAAGTAAAAGCATCATTTAAAAGCAAAGTAGAGGTTTCTACCGACGTAACACTTCGATCGTGATATGGATCTTTTGGTCCTATAACACCGTGAGCACTAATGGCGGAAAATACACATTGGTAGTAGTTGATGACTACTCAAGATATACTTGGGTCATAGTCTTACTCGAAGAAAGAGACTCAGATAAAGTTGCCAGAGTTACTGAAAATGCTCAGAATTGAGAAAAATCTGAGTGTGGTCAAAATCGATCCGACAAAGGAGCCGAGTTTATAAATCATATTATATCCGATTATTGTGCCAGAGAATGGAATTTCACATGAAACATCACCGCAAGGACCCTCAACAAAATGGTGTTCTTTGAAAGAAGGAAAAGAACTCGAAAAAGAAGTCATGAGGACAATGATAGTCAAGCCGATATTCCTAAAAGATTTTTTGAATGAAGTGCCAACACCGCATGCTACTACCGGAATGTATCCATGCCGACCAAGAGTTAAGGCAAAACACCTTATGAGCTTTGGAATGAAAGGAAGCCTCTTGTTTTTTTTTTTTTCGTGTTTGGTTGCAAGTGTTTCATACACAATAATGGTAAAGATCAGGTTGAAAACATTTGATAGTAAAGCTGATGAAGGAATATTCTTAGGATATTCTGAAGTCAGTAAAGCCTTCAGAGTTTACAACTGTAGGACTCTTATTGTGGAGGAAATACCTCATGTTGTTTTTGATGAATCTACTCGTGTTCAAAAGAAACAGGAACATGATGCAGATGAACTGACCAAGAGGATCACCAGATTAAGCCCGAAAATGCGAAGATAAATCATTCATCGAACTCGAAGGAAGAAGTCACCACTATCTATGATTGGAGTGACTCGGACTTCGGATAAAGAAGTTCAGGATGGAAATCAGGATGGTGAGACTCAGGAAAACCAACACTCCAAAGGTAACCAATCTTAACAGACACCAGTTCAGACTTAGGTATGTAATGCCAATGAAGATGTGGTCACAGCTGAGGCAAATTCCGAATCTATCAACCAAAGGGGAACAAATGTCTCTGACAATGTTCTCAATAGAATTTCCCGAGGAAGATGATTCCTTTCTCTGTTTTGTTGTTCCCTCGAAGTTTATCGATTTAATCAAACCTAACATTTCAAATGTTGAGGATACTATTGAAGGGGAACATCAAGAAGGAATTGGTTAGATAGTCATCCTACAAGTCGATTGTGGGTGATCTAACCAAGGTGTTAAAACAAGAAGGTTCCATGGTGAGAGTGCACTATTCTTCCGCTTCCTATCGGAGAGAAAGAACCTCATGAGATTGGTGAAGCTCTACAAGATTCTCATTGGATTATTCGCTATGCAAGATGAAATAATCAATTCTCAAGAAATGAAGTATGGAGCCGGTAGATAGACCGTAAAAGGCACAATGTCATTGGAACCAAGTGGGTTCTCAAGAATAAAAGAGATGAAAACAACAACATTGTAAGAAACAAGGCAAGGCTAGTTGCACAAGGTTATTCCCAAGAAGAAGGCTTGGATTATGATAAAACCTTTGCACCTGTTGCAAGACTAGAAGCCATCAGATTGTTTCTTGCATATGCTGCCCACAAGAAGTTCACAGTCTATCAAATGGATGTGAAAAGTGCATTTCTGAACGGTGTGCTTAAAGAAAGGGTTTATGTGGAACAACCTCCCCGGTTTCAAACAGAATGACCAAGTTTACAAAG
Source organism: Stenogyne calaminthoides (assembly GCA_037126765.1). Lineage (NCBI taxonomy): Eukaryota > Viridiplantae > Streptophyta > Magnoliopsida > Lamiales > Lamiaceae > Stenogyne > Stenogyne calaminthoides. Next base: position 10,815,180 of record JBBCBC010000026.1, read on the forward strand.
CTCGGAAAAAGCTTTCTATGGTCTTAAGCAAGCACCCGTGAGCATGGTATGATACTCTTTCTCGGTTTCTTCTTGACCATGGTTTTGTCAAAGGATCATTGATAGAACTCGTTCGTGACGGAGGATGGGGAGATATCTTACTAGTTTAGATATATGTTGATGACATCATTTTTGGATCTCCAAACCATCAGCTGTGTGAAAAGTTTTCAACACTGATGAAAGGCAAATTTGAGATGTCAATGATGGGAGAGATGAATTTCTTTCTAGGTCTTCAAGTGAAACAATCAAAGGAAGGAATATTCATCAACCAGGCAAAGTACACCAGAGATCTGATTGCCAAATATGGTGTACAAAATTGCAACACAGTTAGGATTCCCACGAATACTAACTACAAGATGGATCCTGATTCTGAAGGCAAATCAGTAAGCCATACTGATTATAGAGGAATCATTGGATCATTGCTCTATCTCACAGCAAGTAGGCCGGATATAGCATTTGCTGTTGGGATATGTGCAAGATACCAAGCTAATCCTAAGGCTAGTCACATGGAGGCTGCCAAAAAGATACTAAAGTATCTTAAAGGCACAGTGAATAGAAGATTGTGGTATCCAGCTGATAATAACCTTGAATTAACTGGTTACTCAGATGCTGATTATGGAGGTTGCAGAATTGACAGGAAGTCCACCTCAGGAACTTGTCAATTTCTAGGAAGCAAGCGGATATATTGGTTTTCGAAGAAACAGACCTCAAGAGTAACCAAGATTACTCAAGTCAATACATGGTCGTTATGAAGTCATTGTGGTTTCGGATTCTTTGGCTCAGACAACAATTAAGGGATTATAAAGTTGAAGCCAATGAAGTACCAATATTTTGTGATATAAGGATGGAGAAAATTCATACTGATAAGCAGAGAGCTGATATCTTGACTAAACCTTTGGGGGAATCAAGATTTCAGGAACTTTCAGTTGAATTAGGGATGTTAGAACCAGGTGTATAGAGTAAAATCTGAAAAATTGAAGATTTTCGTAGCATGAAGTTTTCTCGATTCTACCGAGAAGCTTAGATAAAATGGAAATAATCGAATCGAGTCTCGAAAACTCAGATTCATCAAGGTCAAGATTGTACATATCAACCCATTCAAGACTCAAGATATATCGAGATTTTATCAAGGTCAAGATTTTCGCAGAAGACTAATAGAGGAAAATTAGTCTGAAGAAGTAATGACTCATGCAACTCATTTATTGCTTAAGTGAAGCTCAGAAATCATTCGCAATAAATACAAAACACCGAGGAATGTTTTTTCAGGCGGGATCGTTTTAAATTCCAAAGAAGGTCAATACCATTTAATGCTCGCTACATTAATGACCAATGAGGATGTTTTTTTAGCGGCTTACTTTTTCGAGATCGCTTGGTTCAGATAATTCGATTAATTGAGATTAATCTCAACCGTTGTTTTTCACCTAACCAACACGATTCCCCACGATCTCGGCTATATATACCCTAAGAAGCCTTTCAAGCCAAAAATTTTATCAAACTATTCGTCCCCCAAGTCCTCTCGCAAATAAAAAATCCCTTGCCCGTAAATTCCTAAACCCTAAAGCTTCACTTCTCAAATCAATCTCTAAAATGGCCCCAACCTTGTTCGAGAGATTAGCCAAACCAACAAGCCGTGGGTACGAAGTTCGTTGTTTCACTCAAAGCACAACCAACTCAAAGCTAGAAGAGGAGGCTCGCGATATGATTCGACCAAGCTAAACTCACATCCAACTAATCGCAAACCCACTGCACCCAGAGTTTGCGAAAAGAGGGTAATCGAATTCATCTATAACTTGAAGGTAGATGAATAGAACTCAGATGCATTCTTCGATTATCGTATCACATTTAGAGCATTCGTCCAAATACGCCGATTTTGAAAGGGATTTGTACATAACCCCAAAAAAATCAATGATGTTTTTTTCGCCTGTGATAGAGGAGAGGATCCTACGATGTATATTTCGGCAGAGAGCAGAATACTTAGATAGGATTGCCGAGAACTCGTTAAGTTTGAGGCGACATTGCATAAGAGGCACTTAAAGCCACAATATCGTGTATTGATGGATATTGTGAGTAAATGCATCATGAGTCTTATGGGAGTTTTTAGCGCATCAAGACCCCAAAGCTCGACCGATGGCGGCGATAGAGGCCTCACCCACCACCGACTTTCAATCGGGCCGAAATTTCGATTCGTAAGGTGAGTGAGCGGACCAAAGTTTTGAAAGAAGGTTGACGGGCGATCTCAATAAAAGGCAAGATCCACCATGCCACCAAAATTGCTTATATTTTGGAGATGTGCGCAGAGGAGGAGGATATCTTCGCCAATTCGACCGCATTCCCTAAGTCCAAAAAATTCTCCTTAAACCCATTGCCGCAAAGAAGCAGTCATCGGGGGAAGAGAGAAAAGAAGGTAGAATCACCTTCAAATTTCTTGAAAAAAGAGACCCAACAAACCCAGAGGGAAGGTTTTGTTGGAGGCAAAGATGGAGCAGGAGGAAAGATGTTGAAACCGGCTGATCTTGCTCCAAAACGCAGAAGATTGGTGGTTCTCACCGATGAAGATGAAAGTGATTCCCGACGAGATTCAACCGAGCGCCTAAACCGCCAGAGTTCACCATTGCAAGTGTTGGCTCAGTTATCTCGAGGACATGCGATCGATCGAGGAAATGGGTTCTCTCGAGGTGCTCGAGACATCGCCGGCCTCGATAAAAATCTCTCAGAAATTTTTAAAGGAGCTCGACCTCGAGATACCTACCTCGATGTACAGTGCTCGCATACGTAAGAGCTACCAGTCGATCCAAGATGTGCAGTTCAGATCGACGAGCCAACTCGTGACTCAAATCGAGGATATGCCACCGAAGCCTCGTAACCCACTTAGATGCAAATTGAGGACCTCGATCAAGACAAACTTCGATGTCGCTAAGGTTCGGGATCGAATATTCTTGATGAGCTCCTGAGTGATCTATCGCTTCGATCCTCACCGATGTTTCAACCGAACCAGAGAGCCCAAGATGGAAGAAGGGTGAAGTCAAGAAGGCGAAAGGGAGGAGCAAGGGGGAACGGTTCATTCTTGATCGCTACCCCGAGCTCACTCATACCCCGATCCGCAAGATGTTTTCTTCAGATTAAGTAAACCGTGTTCATCCTCAATCGACTCTTCCCGAGATGCTTGATATTGCCGCTTTTCGAGGGGAAGATCGGGTGGAATGAGGAGATGACCTTCCCGACCGACTTCTCGGGGTTCGTAAGAACAAAGCTCGGGATGAAAAACTCCGATTTTGATGAGCCGTTCGTAAGAAGTTGGGTCGAAGGAGAGCAACTGTTGAGTGCCCCGAGCAAATGGAGACAAATCTAAAGATGGAGATGGGGACCAACAGGAGATGTTGAGGATCGATCCTCAGATGGAAAAAGAGACTTCTATTGTCGATCAACCTAAAATTAGTCAACCTCGACCGGCTAGAACCGCCACTGGAGACCGAGATCGTAACGGTCAAGCATGATGATCGATAAAGACAGAAGGTGTATGTTCTTGAGATTGATCTCTACTCCTTGATAGAGAAACTTGAGAAGGTTGAGCCAATGATGATCAAATTTGCTCGGATGGAAGAGACGTTGGCCAATCAAGCTCAAAAGATGGATAGTCTTAGTCACTCTTCGTGAGTGCAAATTCAAAACACTCGACCACCCGGATGACCTCCATGGAAGAAAAGTCGAATGAGAAGTTTGAGGGAGTCAAGGCCGAAAGTTAAGTGATGAACCAAGCGTAAACACCGGAGAGTTCTGATTTCCTAGAGGTGAAACCGCGGAAAAAGAATGAGGTGCCGATAAAAGTCTCGGCCGTTGAGGAAATGAGCTCAATGCTCATGACCAAGATGACAGAGATGTTCAAGAAAGCACTCTCCGCCGTTTACCCACTTATCTCAAGAATTTTTCAGAGCTAAGAACCATCTAAGGAGGCCGGAAGACGAACAAGATCGATAGAAAGCAGAGAGATTCATTTGTGTGAGCAAAGAGCAATATCACATGGACACAACACTCACCAGACTTCTTCCAAATTACGGTGCCAAGAAGGGGGAAAAGGAAGGTGAAGACCTCAGAAAGTTCATGGCACGTACTTTGGAGAAGAAGGCTAAAAAAGATGCTGAAATGTATAATCTAGCCAAAGACTTAAAAGAAGTCGAAGCTTCTGAGAAGTTAAAGTTTGCTCAGGTGGAGAAGCCTCGCCTACACTCGAAGTTTCTAAGCAAACCATGCTTGATGTTACAAAAAGAAAAAACCGAAAAGCTAGAGCAAAGGTTAGAACAAGCCAAGCTGCTGCTGAACTGCCTATGAAGAGGAAAGCTTTGGGCGGTGTTCAATCAGAAAGCAAGCGTGCGAAGGCTTCTAAGCCAATCCAGAGAAAGCTAATTTTGGATGATGAAGAGAAAAAAGAATCTGAGTCTCAACCTCAGAAGAAAGTCTTCAACACGAGAAATGCTCTGAAGACACTCCAAATGGAACAAGCTAAGAAAGCTGTTGCTTCGGGTCTCGTGGAGCATCCGTGGATCGAAAAGAAGATAGACGAAGAGCGTAAGCGAATGAGTGAATTCGTGAAGTTTATGAGCAAGAGGAAAGGAACATCAAAAGCACTAAAGGGTGGCCCCACGCTGATAAATGGATGCCCATTAAACTCAACGATATGTGGGAAGAAGTCAAGAGAACCTTCTGGTTCAATTATGATGTTCTCAGGGAATGGAGAGGGGAAAGCTCAGATCAGAATGAAGCATTCATTGAGTATCTCCTTATCTTCTACCCAAAGTACCTACAAGGATGGATTAACCTTGCGGATGAAGGAGAGGTACAGATTGTAGCCCCCGTTGCTCAAAGATCTTTGGTCATTGGGTCTAACAGAAAATAAATCCGACATCATTAAGGAGAGAAATGAGATGAAGAAGAGATTTTTCGGAATGTTCGACCTGGAGGTGCCCGCTGATGAAGTTGAGAATGAAGCAAACTGAAAGAGCAGAAGACTGAAGAGCCAAAATCTGAAGACTGAAGACTCAGAAGATTATGTAATCTTTGAATTTTTGTCTTTTTGATTTTGTTGATAAATTCATCGTAATATGTAATCGGATACCAATCATCAATGAAGATTTATCATTATGCTCAAAAGATAATATCTCATTATCTTATTTACATGTCTTTATTTTGATATGCTGAATGAATGTCTCTAAACTGATTGTGTGTTTATATAAGGAAGAAATTGTTTAAGTATTTGGTAATGAACTATTTAAAGAGATTCATTACTGAAGAAATTGTTGAATGATTTAAATTGTTGGGAAATTCTCTAAACTTGTGGGAGTTTCTCTGATTCAGAAAAATTGTTGGGAGATAACCAATCTTGTAATAGGATAAACTGAAACCTGAGTATAGGTTATATGTTTGTAACAAGATAGGTTTTGCATCATCAAAAAGGGGAAATTGTTGGGAGATGAATTTAATAAAAGATATATGATTTTGATTAAGATCCCAAAACCCCGAAGTATGACATGTTCGTAATGATCTTGATAGTTGAGTCGAGATTCAGTTTTAGAGTATTCTGTGATGTTATCTCGCAAAATGTATAGTCGGCAGATCAGGCCAGGGATAGGTTCAAGACTCAAGAAATCAAGATGTTTCGAGGAAACCAAGTTTCAGTATGAAACTGAAGATTAATAAAGACTCAGTGAGAAACTGAGATATCAAGACTCAAGAGGATCTTCGAGAAACCAAGACTCAAAGACGAAAAATTCAAAGTATATCGTACCAAGATAAACTATAAAGATTCGAAGACTCAAGACTCGTAAGACCCTCAAGACTCGTAAGACTCTCGAAGACTCAAGACATAAGATCAAGACTAAAGATTGAAGATCAAGAAAATCAAGGCACAAAGAATTATCAAGACTCAAGAAGGTATCAATGCTCAAGATAAACCCGAATGTTCCGAGGCAATCAATATATCTATCCGGCGATGCAATCTTGAGAAAAACGCGATTCCTTAGAAAGTTAGATATTGCCAAGACATTCAAAAACGTAGACAAAAGGAACTAAGTCGGCGTGTTGTTAAGGTTATATCAAACTCGAGTTTGTAACCAAAAAGAGCCGCCAAGGTGTCTACCTTCAACCGAGACAAAAGTCAAAAAAGAGGAAGACAAAGATCGCACCATAATCGACATCGACAAAGGACAAGTCAATAAAAATGTCAGATGTACAAAGTTCCAGGCTGCAAAAAGTGAAGACCGGCTACGTAAAAGGCTATCTACCTAAAACGTGTTAGGGAGGTTCAAACCCTAAATATAGCCGTTTCTCACACACCTTAAGAGGAAACTCAAGAAGCTATCTCTCCAACGGATAGTTTTCAAGAGTGACCTTGGTGTATGCCTATAAATACTGGTGACCCTCTACATTGTAAGGTTACGGGAAATTTATACGCAACTCAAGAGCTCATACTTATTCTTGCAAAAGTTAAAGCACTCGAAAAACTTAGAATTTCCCAAGTGCTTCTACATTGAAGAGAGCTCACTATACTAAGCCTAGCTTGATAAGAATTATCCAAAGCTTAGTCGAGATATCCTAACCCTTTGCATTGTGCTTCATTGTAAAGGATATCTCATCCTAGTTGGAAACCAACCGAGAAACCCCAAACCCTTGAGAAGGTAGTTGGAGTGTGTTTGTTGGTGAGAAAGAGTTGTAAAGAGTTAGTAAACTACGCGAGTAGTCGAAAAAACTCTAGAGGAGAAGTTAGTAAGCTACAGGGGTAGTCTGAAAGCTTGTGTGTGATTTGAGTAAGTAAACTACGGAGGTAGTCAGAAAACTCAAGGTCGGGTTGAGTAAGTAAACTACGTGGAGTAGTCAGAAAACTCAGGGCCGAGTTGAGTAAGTAAACTACGAGGTAGTCAGAAAGCTCAGAAGTTGATAGTGAATTTCTCTAAAGAGTCGGGGAGAGTGGACGTAGGATCTTGAGTCTCTGAACCACTATAATTGATGTGTTCTTTATTGCTTTCTTTATCTGTACTTAACAGTTGCATTGACTTGGTTTTGAAAGCATACTTTTCACTGATATTCAATTGGAATCAATCCACTGAAGTTGCTTAAGTGAATCACAGCCTAATCACTATTTTATAAAGGGAAGGTTTTCAGCAAAGCTTAAAACGAGTATAAACTAAGGGCCAACCATTCTGCACGACTGAGTAGCTAGAACAGATAGTTACCAAACTGAACTCTCCTTTGAGGATTCAGTAAGTTAGTTATCTGATCCAAGCAACTTAGGATCTCTGACACTCAGGACTCAGTTGGGATTATCTGAGGTATCTGGAAAGTTGTCGGGATCACTTGTCTCGATGAGACTTTGACTCGGAGCGATCTGTGGCTTCTCGAACCTAATCTTCAGGATTATCTGACCCAAGCTGACCTCAATAAGAAAAAGTTTTAAAAACACTGAACACGTGTATTCCCCCCCCATACACGTGTAAGACTCGTTTACACCGGGACCAACAGTTTCTCATCATCATCCTCTTCTTTCTTCAGATTGTATAGAAATTCTAGGGCCTCATAAGTGTGCACGGCGTCTTGATGATGATAACAGTATTGATCCAATCCACAAGCACGAAGACACTCCATAATTTCTAAGGATTCGGGGTCTGAGGTGACTGAGAACATAACAAATTTCTCATCAATGATGTCCTTTTTCATTGATGCGAAATTGTATATCTTTTTGCCTTGTCCTTGTCGGGCTATGAGTTGTGCCATTTCAGTGAAATGCAGGAAAATTTAGGGATGAGTTTGAGTAGATTATTTCAATAAACATAGTCAAACCAACAACCCTAATATACGAATCGAGTATATTACGCACAGACTCTTATTGAAAATATGTATTAGAACATGTCAAGAACAATACAATATAGCCACAAAATCTATCTCTAGAAGTTCAGTAACACAATTTGTAAGCATAAATAAGTAATTTTGACAAACAGTGAAACCAAGAGTATATTTAGCAAGAACACATTCAGAAAATTTACCAGGTATTGATTCGAAGATTTGAAAACTTGAAGGTTAAATCAATTGATTGAGAGTTTGAGATTGTGTGCACAGAAGAATTTTCTCTCAAGGATTTGGTAGATTTAGAACTGTAAAGGTTTTCTGGAAACTAAATTAGGGTTATATATAATGCGAGGGAAAATATTTTACACAACTTCCCATAAATACTTGAGTATCCGTATTTTGAAATCAACGGCTGAGATTAAGCGGTCGTAAAGTGTTTTAGTCATGCGGTTGAGAAAAAGTACCCGCTTGTATTTTGGACACGAAAAGTGCAATAAATATCATTAAATACATATTCCCCATGTCGGCATTTAATGCTTTGCAGGGCGTGCATCATAAAGGTAAGCGAACAGTAATTATAATATTTTAAAAGGATAAACACAGACAATATAAATCAGATAAGGCAAAGTAGATAATTGAAAAATAGAAAATGTATCTGACTGATTGATATCGTAATCAATCAGTTACCACTCGATCTGTTCTGACTTCTCTGGTTTTTGTCGACCTTACTGTGTAGCCTAAACCTTAGAAAATTTTTCCAACAATGTTTTATCCCTCAGATCAGGTTCCTTCTGATCTAAAACCCTTAGTCAGTTGGAGTTCCCCCTTCAACTGACATTCCTCTCTGATCAGTTCCTGATCAGATGAAGTTCCCCCTTCATCTGACCCTCTTTCTTGATCAGTTTCTTAACCAACTGGTGTTGGAGATTAGTCCACCAAAGTAATCTGGTGCTTCATCTCCTAAGTTCAGTAGTCCTAGCTCATTACATAGCTCTCTGAATCTGACTTCAGCTAGAGGCTTGGTTAAGATGTCCGCTCTTTGTTTATCAGTATGGATATTTTCCATTCTAATTTTTTTTTTTTTTTTCTCGCATGGTCTCGATAAAATGGTGTCTCGATGTCCACATGCTTGCATCTCGTGATGCCGAATCGGGTTCGAAAGATAAAGAATCGCACTATTATCGTCACGTAAAATAGGCACATTCAGAAATCAGTAATGTTATAATCCTCACCGTTCGACAGAGCCAGAAGCGCTTGGGAGCAACAATTTCCTCGCGGCCATATATTCTCGCTTCAAGAGTAGATGTGGCAACAGATTTTTTTTGAGAACCAAGAGACAAGCTTGCTTCCCAAAACCCACAGTAATGGCGAGGTTGATTTTCTATCTATCCTACAACCTCCATAATCAGAATCGAGTACCCACTTAGCTCTAGATTATCATCTGCTGGATAGCATAAACCGAGGTTTACAGTACCCTTCAGATACTTAAGAATCCGCTTAGCTGCTTCCAGGTGGCTTTGCTTAGGATTTGCCTGAAATTTGGCACATACACCTACTGCGAAAGTTATATCTGGTCTACTGGCAGTAAGGTATAGTAGAGATCCAACCAAAGCCCTATACTCTTTCTTATTAGTTTTCTTACCACCTTCATTTGGATCCATCTTGAACGAATTCGTCATTGGAATCCTGACTTCCTTGTTATTTTGAAATCCGTATTTAGCCAACAGATTCTTTGTATACTTTTGCCCGGCGCATTGAAGGTCCCAGTGTGAGCTTGTTTGACTTGAAGACCTAGAATGTAGCTCATCTGACCCAACATGGACATCTCAAATTTTCCTTGTATCAGTTTACTGAATTTCTCGCACAGTTTCTGATTGGGAGAACCGAAGATTATATCATCCACATAGATCTGAACCATCAGAATATGTTCTCTGTCTTCAATTCTAAACAAGGTCCTATCAATCAATCCCTTGGTGAAATCATTTTCTATCAAGAATTGGGACAATGTATCATACCATGCTTTGGGAGCCTGTTTCATTCCATAAAGAGCTTTTCTTAAACGGTACACTTGGTTACTCATTTCAAAATCAGGAGGTTGTTCAACATAAACTTCCTCAGCTAGTACCCTGTTGGGATATTTTAGTTTTGATGAATTATGCCAAAACATTATCAACTTGTGTTATTGAAGCTGATTTACAGATAACAAGTTGAGGGGGAACGAGAGAACAAATTGAGGGGAACTCACGAAATCAGACGTAGATGATCGAGATCAGACGAGGCTGCAGACGAGACTGATCGAGATCAGATGAGTAAGATGAGTTCCGGAGTTAACTGATGAGCTGAGCAAAATCAGAAGAGAAGAAAAGCTAAGTCAGCTGATCAGAAGATCAGATGACCAGATGACCTTTGATCGATGACCGGAATGACTGATCGGATGATCGAAGAATGACGACGAGCCGATATGGTGATCGTAAGAGCGCATAAGCCGATCGGGGAAAGAAACCGATCGTAAGATCGTAAGAGAAGGTTGCAGATCGAAGAGGAGCAGAGATGAGACCGACGAGATCGACGTGATCGAGATCGATATGAAGATGAGCGATGATCAAAATCGACGGATTGAGACTGACAAAGCAAACCGGATATGCTAACCTAACATGATAACCTCGATGTACTAATTGATAGCGTATAAACCGAGGCGTCGACTGATAGCTATATCGATTCGACGATCATGAGCCGACGATCAAGCGAGAAGAAATCGACATCGAAAACCAAACTGCGATACCGATCGAAAAAAGTCATCGTAAGAGAAGTCATCTCAAGTCATATTCACCGAGAATCGAACGTTGATGATGATCAGCTATTCGAAAGTGCTAGTGATCTGAGGGTCGATTGTTCAAGACAGAAATCAACTCACCACTCGAAAGTGTCAAGATGCCCGACGATAAGGTCCGCCAAGAGAAGTCACCAAGGCTCAGATAGACCTGAAGGCTCAGATGGAACTGAAGACACTGAGACTCAGAAGAAGCTGAGGAATATAGCCGTTAGAATCAGCTGACGTGGACCAATGAGAGAAAGACAACCCGACTGAAAAGTCGCAAGAAGCCTGCATTAGTATGGATTTGAATGTGACTCCATCCAACGGTAACATTTAAATCCACACTATAAATACAAGTTCTTCCTTCATTATTCGTGTGGATGCGTGGAGAATATAGCACGAGATGCTACAGAGCCAAAGAGAGTTATACCCAAATCATTCCCACCCTAGAACACAAGTCTGTAGATATACAAATATGTTCAAGAGTGTTCTAGAACCCAATCTAAGCAACCCACGATGTATCCTAAGCTTAGAGAGATTTTCCCAACCTTAGCATTGAGGCTAAACAAATGTAAGGGAAAATCTCAACCTAGTTGGAAACCAAACAAACATTACCCAAATCAGTCGGTTAAGGTTGTTGGTGAGTGTGAACTCGGTAAACATCTAGCAAAAGGGAGGGTAGGCAATCCCGAGTGAGGGTGATAAGTCCCGTTGGAGTGTGAACTCGGTAAACATCTGTAGGCAATCCCGTGGAGGGTGATAAGTCCCGTTGGAGTGAGAGCTCGTTAAATATCTAGAGGCGAGCCCGAGAGGGTGATAAGTCCAGTTGGAAGGAATTTCCCTAGGAACAGGGAGAGTGGATGTAGGAGCTTGAGCCTCCGAACCACTATACTTTGTTGTGTTCTTTATTGCTTTATGTTCTTATATTGTCATATGCATTAGATTATAAGCAAAACACAACACATGAGCTTAAAAAGAAAAAAATTGGAAACACTCTGCCCTCACCCCTGTTTTATATGCATCGCTTTTAAAATGTTTTGCTTCCGCACACGCAAAATGGATTTTCCCACCGGGACCATCAATTGGTATCAGTGCGGGTACTCAACAGATCACTATCTTCAAAGTGATCGCCTGAGCAGATCTATTTTAAACAAAAACCCGATCTCTGTAAATGCATATATTCTAATGTTTTGGCGTCATTATCAAAAAGGGGGAAATTGTTGGGATATTTTAGTTTTGATGAATTATGCCAAAACATTATCAACTTGTGTTATTGAAGCTGATTTACAGATAACAAGTTGAGGGGGAACGAGAGAACAAATTGAGGGGGAACTCACGAAATCAGACGTAGATGATCGAGATCAGACGAGGTTGCAGACGAGACTGATCGAGATCAGATGAGTAAGATGAGTTCCGAGTTAACTTGATGAGCTGAGCAAAATCGGAAGAGAAGAAAAAATTAAGTCACCGATCGTAAGATCGATGATTAGATGACCCGGACGGATGACCGGTGATCGTAAGAGGAGCAGATGAGATCGACGAGATCGACGTGATCGAGATCGATATGAAGATGAGCGGATGATCAAAAAATCGACGTGATTGAGATCGATGTGCTAAACCGATATGCTAACCTAATATGCTAACCCGATGTACTAATCGATGCGCAGATAAACCGATATGTCGATGATGTTATATCGATCCGATCATGAGCCGATCGATCAGCGAAGAAGAAATCGATATCGAAACCGTAAATCGCATACCGCATCGGGAAAGAAGTCATCGGAAGAGAAGTCATCTCGTCATATTCACCGAGAATCGTAACGCAGCTATGATCGCTAGCTGAAAAGCTAGTGACTCGAGGGGTCGATTATCCAAGACAGAAGAATCAACTCGGTCTCGAAAGTGTCGAAAGATGCCCGACGTATAAGGTCCGGCCAAGAGAAGTCACCAAGGCTCGATAGACCAAGGCTCGGATAAACCCAAGGCTCGGGATGGAATCGAAGACACCGAGACTCGTAAGAAGTTCGAGGAATATAAATTGTTAGAATCACCGACGTGGACCAATGAGAAAGAAGACAACCACTGGAAAAAGCCGGAAGAAGCTATGTATAGTATGGATTTGAATGTGACTCCATCCAATCCAGAACATTCAAATCCACACTATAAATACAAGTTCTTCCTTCATTATTCGTGTGGATGCGTGGAGAATATAGCACGAGATGCTACAGAGCCAAAGAGAGTTATACCCAAAGCATTCCCACCCTAGAACACAAGTCTCAGAGATATACAAATATGTTCAAGAGTGTTCTAGAACCCAATCTAAGAACCCACGATGTATCCTAGCTTAGAGAGATTTTCCCAACCTTAGCATTGAGGCTAAACAAATGTAAGGGAAAATCTCAACCTAGTTGAAACCAAACAAACATTACCCAAATCCCGATTGTTAAGTTTGTAGGTGAGTGTGAACTCCAGAACATCTAGCAATCCCGAAAGGGAGGGTAGGCAATCCCGAGTGAGGGTGATAAGTCCCGCTTGGAGTGTGAACTCTAAAACATCTCAGAGGGCAATCCCGTGGAGGGTGATAAGTCCCGTTGGAGTGAGAGCTCGTTAAATATCTAGAGGCGAGCCCGAGAGGGTGATAAGTCTAGTTGGAAGGAATTTCCCAGAACAAGGGAGAGTGGATGTAGGAGCTTGAGCCTCCAACCACTATACTTTGTTGTGTTCTTTATTGCTTTATGTTCTTATATTGTCATATGCATTCGATTATAAGCAAAACACAACACATGAGCTTAAAAAAGAAAAAAAAATTGGAAACACTCGCCCTCCCCCGCTTTTATATGCATCGCTTTTAAAAATGTTTTGCTTCCGCACACGCAAAATGGGTTTTCCCACAGGGACCATCATACCCCATTTAAGAATGCACTCTTTACATCCGTATGATACACAGTGAATCCCCTATGAGAGGCATAGGCGAAAACAATCGAATGGCTTCGGCGAGCGGTTATCGTCTGCAAAGGTTTCATCATAATCAATCCTTCCGATTGTGAGTATCCCTTAAGAACAAGTCTTGCCTTATTTCTAGTTATCACATTGTGCTCATCCTTTTGTTCTTGAAAACCCACTTAGTACCAATCACATCTTGATGAGTTAGTGGCATCACAAGTTCCCAAACTTGATTTCTTTCAAACCGCTTCTAGTTCTTCTTGCATGGCTAGAATCCAACTTACATCTTGAAGAACTTCTTCAACCGTGGAGTGGTTCCTTCAAAGACAGATAAACAACAAAGACATTGCACTTTCACCAACTGATGTCTAGTTTTGACTCTATCGATGGGTCTCCGATGATCGTGTCACTTGATGATCGGGTTATCCAGTGTCGTTCTTTCCTGATTATCATCAGTTTGGAGAACATCATCTTCTTCTGATAAAGATTCATCACTAGAGACTGGTAGGGGTACTTGAGTAGGATCCACTTGGCATGGACATATCTCAGCTGATGTTGGACTCATCATATGTTGAAGTTTGTCCGCCGGAACATCAGGTGTTCCCCAACCGGATGGTTCGGTTATTCTTATCGCCTCAAATTGCACTTTTCTTCTTCATCGACAAATTACGCATACCTTAGGGTCTGATTGACCTTGTGAATCATCAAGGTCAAAGTTAGGAATATATACAGTGACGTATTTTGGATCCCTTTCTTTGAGCCTCAACTGATCCATTTTCAGTGATTCTGTTCTGTCAGGTGCATCTTGTTCTGCGGCAAATTTCTCCTGATCAGATGTTGACTCATCAAAGACCACATGAGGTGTTTCTTCCACAACAAGGGTTCATTTGTTGAAAACCCTGAATGCTTTGCTGGTTGAGGATTATCCTAAGAATATACCCTCATCTGACTTGGCATCGAAGGTTCTCAACTGACTCTTCCCATTGTTGTGTATAAAACACTTGCACCCGAACACATGAAAGTATGAAACACGAGATTTTCTGTCCTTCCACAGTTCATAGGGTGTTTTGAAGTGAATCTTAGTCAGAGAACATCTGTTCTGCGTATGACATGCAGTGTTGATTGCTTCTGCTAAGAAACGGTTTTGTGTTGCATGCTCAGCTAGCAAGGTGCGTGTAACTTATTTAAGTGTTCTGTTTCTCCTTTCTGCTACGCCATTTTATTGTGGTGTTCTGGCAGCTGATGTCTCATGCTGTATACCAAACTCAGAGCAAAAATCAGATATAGACTGGTTCAAGAACTTTGTACCTTTATATGATCTGATTTGCACTATGCTGAGACCCTTTTCATTCTGAATCTTCTTGAGAAGTTCAGGTAGCTTTGTTGTAGTTTCATCCACAACCACTAGAGTGTATTTGCGTCCACTGAAACTAAGAGGTGTAACTGGTCCAAACAAATCCATATGGAGCAGTTGCAATACTCTGCTGGATGGAGGAGAAGGAATCCCTTTGAATAAAGCCTTGACTTGCATTTCCTTCTGACATGCGGCACATGTCTGATCTTTAGAGAAAACTTCATTCGGGAGACCTTCAACCAAGGACATCCTTTCTATCTTGTTAAGAGTTTTAAAGTTCAGATGGCTCATTCTCTTGTGCCAGAGCCAACTGATGGTTTTGGTACTCTTAACAATCAAGCATGTATTTCTTGGGAAACTGTCCCAATCTGCAGTGTAGATCATTCTTTTTCTAGAGCCAGTTAGCAGGATCTGTTGAGTGACACGATTTTTGATTGTGTATCTATTTTATTAGAACTCAACACTAAATTTGTTGTTGCAGAACTGTGATATAGATAACAGGTTGTGCCTTAAGCCATCAACGTATGAAACACATGTAACATGTACATCATCATTCACTAAGGTTCCAACTCCTCTAGTAAAACCAAAGTTGTCGTCACCAAAGAGAACTCGTGGGCCTGGTTTTTCAATGTAATTGCTGAGGAGATATTGACTTCTAGTCATGTGCCTTGAGCATCCATTATCTATGTACCAGATAGTTGCTTGTACACCTACTTTATTGGCCAGTCCCACTCGAACCTGCGAACAAGTCAGATCTTAGGTACCCCAGTAGAGTCGGGTCCTAGGGGGTTAGAAGTACCTTTCGGGATCCAAACAAATCTGGCACCTTTGTTGAAAACAGAAGGCTTGATTTGTCTCCCATAAACATCTACATAATCATATGTCTCTTCATATGCAATCTGGTCATTATGATTATTAGTCTGAGCCTTGGATGAATCACAAGACTTGGGATTTTTCATTGAAATTTGTCTTCTTTTGATCCAGTGGGGCTCAGGTGCAACAACCCTAGGTTTCTGATTGTAAGGGTAGGTACGACTGTTACCATTAAAAGATTCATGTCTTTTTCGCATAGGTGGTCTTAGCAGTTTACTCTTAACTTACTTGTTAGGCAGCTTGGACTGAGTCGACTTCAGCTGAGACTGTCCCTCGCGAGATGGTCCAGATTGAGGCCTACTCTGCTGATTTGGCTGAGGTCTCTTCAGAATAACAGGATTCTTCAGTTGATTCCTCGGCTGATGTCTGATCAGTTGGGGTCCATTTCTGTTCTCTTTCTGATCCGGCACTCGCCTTGCCTGGCCAGCTGATCCTTTTCCCTCATCTGATACAGATTTTGCACTTCGTGTATCTTGATCAGAAACTCGTTTGGTTACACTTTTCTGATGTGAACCAGACAGGACTTCTGAGGATCCAGAAGGGTTCTCATACCCAATTCCCTTCTTGTCAGTTGGCGTACGAAAATAGTTGTTCAAATATTGAACGGTCTTAGATGATTTCGTAAAAACCTCTATTTTCTTATGCAAGCTGTCCTCAATAGCTTTCAGATTCTCATGCATTCAGAAGAGTTCATCAAACTTAGCCTGAAGGACTTTGAGTTCTCCAGCTTGTTGTTGAATGAGAGCCAACTGTTCCTTAATCAGTAGTACTGACTTTCAGAAACTCCAGTTCTGTAGTCATCTTCTGAACAGTTTCAACTGATTTTAGTTCAGCTGCTTTACTTGCCTCAATTTCCTTGACAAGCCGGACGTTCTCAGCCCTTAGGTTATCGTTCTCAACTTCCACACGCGTATAAGTATCTATTGCATTAGAGAGATCATCAAGCAACTTGTTATTGTAGACCTGCATGTTAATCTCTCCAGCAGATGTGCTCAGCACAACAGGTGTGGAACAGGAAACCACAGAAGGTTTAGAGATTACCTCAGATTGATCTGCTTCTCTGGCCATAAGATAGATGTCGTCATCAGATGAGAAGTTCATATCATCGACATCATCAGTTGTGGTAATCAGATAGAAATCTTCAGCAGATGAGTAGCCTGAGTCTTCTGAAGGTAGATAAGAATCATCGATGCCAGATGTGTCGGAAATCATTGCTTTTCTGTCTCGGAACCTTTGTTCTCTTCTGTTCTATTTTTCTTCTCTCTCCTTGGGAGTCAAGTCGGGGCAGTCAGCACTGTAGTGACCTAGTTTCTGACAGTTGTAGCAAACCCTTGAATCTCCAGAACTTCCTTTGTTGGGAGAATCATTTCTTCTGTAAGATCTGTCAGGAGATTTTCCACCTTGTCTGTAATCAGAACCTCTCTTATCTGATCTCTCATCACGTCTGTTCTCTTTGTGATCCTCTTTATGATTATCTTTCCTTTCATTTATGTGATAGTCTTTTCGTTCATCTCTTCTATTATCCCTATCATCTGAAGAACGATACCTCTCTTGTGATCTGTCAGAAGATCTTCGATCTCTCCCTCTGCTTCGCCGATAGTCATGGTAAAACTTTTTGTATTTGCCCATGTGAACATTTGTTCGTTCAAGCTTTCTTGTTAGTAGCGCAATCTGTTCGGCCTGGCTGATGATGTTTCCAACTAGTTCAACAATTCGTGAACTGCTACTGGTTGCCTGGAATGCAACAGATTTAGTAGAATTTGAAGCAGCTTCAGCAGGGACATCATCTGATCCTTGTCCTCTCTCAATAAGGTCAAACTCATGGGCTTTCAGACTGAAGATTAGATCATTTGGCTTCATAGTAGCAATATCTTGACAGTCCTTAATCATGGTCACCTTGGTATCCCATTTCTTAGTCAACGATCTGAGAATCTTGTAGTTGATATCCTTGTTCGACATTTTGCGTCCTAGATCAAGAAGTCGGTTGACTCCACGAGTGATCCTTCCATCAAATTGATCAACTGTTTCATTTGGTAGCATCTTAAGTTTCTCAAATATCACCAGCTCAGCTTACAATTTGCTGTCCTTAATCTGTTCATTTCCTTTGCAGATTTCTGCAAGTGTATCCCATACTTCCTTAGCAGTTTTCAGGTACTTCACCTTTTCGCGTGTAGTAGAATCCATAGTCTTCATGATGAGATGTCTGGCAACAGTATCCAGATTTGACAATTTCCTCTCATCTACATCCATCGGAGAGGGACTCTTTCTGATCCTTGCTCCAACTGGTTGAGTAGGATCTCCTGCTTTAGCTGGATTATAGTGATAGATGGTGATTGGTCCTATCTCAAGAATCTCAGTCATTCTGTTGCTTATCACTCCCAGATGGTCTCTCATGTCGATAGACCAATCTCCATACTCATCAATAGAAAACATGGGTAAATTATGATCCATTCCTGAAGTGTTATCCATGTTTGTGATGGTTTTGCAAAGTATGAGTTTTAAACGGTTTTTCAAGATCAGTTCAAGTGACCACAAAGGTTCTTCCTCAAGAACCGATGATACTTAAACCAAGTGGTCGGAAGAACCACTGCTCTGATACCACTTGTTGGTCCCGAACGGGTTTTAGTGAGGGTAGAAATCTAGAGGGGAGGGGTGAATAGACTTCTAAAACTTTTTGTGGATCAAGTGTGATTAGAAACTATGCCTGATCAGAGTGCGGAGTGAATCGGTATAGACTGATATCCGACTTATTGATTGCTTTCGAGGCGATCGCTTCGAAGTCTATCAAGATAACTGATGGTGCGGAAGATTAGTTAACCCGTGTGAAAATCAGTTTTACTCAACCAAGATTCTGATCAATCTGTTTTAGATCAGATGATGAAAGTGTCAAGCTGATCAGTTCAGTAGCTTGATGCTAGTCTGATCCAGATTCAGAATATGCATGCAGATAAAAGGCAGTGTGCAGATAAGTGTAAAGCAATGTAAATGCACACATATTTATAGTGGTTCGGACAACTTGTCCTACGTCCACTCTTCCCTATCAGCAGGGGCAACAACTAACCAACTGGACTTAGTTTAATGTGTTAGTCCAACACAGTACAACCAACAGATGTTTCACGAGTTCTCACTCAACCAATCCCAGAAATCAGATCTAGAAACCCTAGACTTAAATCTTACTATAACAAACTTAACCTATCTTTTGTTTGGGTATAAGATTTGTAATGTTCCAACTGTAATACTATCCTAGTATCTGGGTAGCCTAAAGCTAAAGGATGAGTATTCAAGGCTATGAACTAATGGGATGAACACTTAGAAAATAAATCTTCTTTTGAGTTTTCTTCGTGCGAAAATTTGCTTGAGCTTGAGCTTGATGATAATTTCCATAACCTTAGAATGAAGGTTGATCCCATATTTATAGGCATGAAATCGAACTAGCCGTTGGAGAGTAATTCAAATTTCGGTCTATTTACGGTAGGTTTGCAGGCGGACGAGACGTGCTTCAGGGACGGCATGGCCGAAAGCATGCAAGCTTGTCCTTTCTAGCCGTTATACTGAAACGCTAGTCCTGCACTTGTTAATTCCGTATGTGCGTGTCTTCTTCTCATTGGCTCATAAGTACACAAAGTTGGCACTTGATTTTCCAACAAGTTTGACATTCTTCTTGTCTGAGTGACTTAGCTCGTACTAGGTAGCTTGAAGTGGTTACCTGATGAAACTGACCAGATCAGATATAGACTGATCTGTCTACCTGTTTGAATCTTCTGATGTAAGTTGTCTTAGCCCAACATACTGATTCTTCTTGTTATCTATGTCGATCTTCTGGTCTTGATACATTCTGATCAACTTCGTGTATAATCTTCTGCATATCTGATCTTTTGCAAGACTAGAACTATTCTTATCTAATACATCAGTTGTCTATACATCTCAGCTGGTCATCCTATCTGATATTTAAATCATCAGTTAGCTAACAGGTCTGACTTGTCTTATTACAATCTGTTTTGGAACTTCCATCAAAATTAACTACAAATTTCCCAACAGCGATGAAGAATGGATTCTTCATTCCAGTAATGAAAAATGGAGAAGTTGGAAGGCCTCTGTGAAAGCACGATGTTTCATGCCTAATAAGACTGTGGAGTTTTTAATGAATGAAAAGGAGGGAAAAGTGTTGGAGGACCAGTGGGTCAATCTAGTCAATTACTAGAATAGAGAGCATGTAGAAGTATTCCATGCAATATATTTATTATTAATGTACTTTATATTTTTCTTTATTTGATTTTCCTTTCACCTTTCTAATATTATTTTCATCAATTTAGGCACAAAGTCAACAGAAGAAAGATGCTAGATCAAAAAAAAAGAAATTGGATCAGCGAACTGGAAAGAATTCATTTGCAGAAATTCATGAAAAGATGGTGAGTTTAGCTATTCTTTGATATTTACTTTTAATTATATACTATCTTCAAGATTAAAATTTTACTTTTTTCTTTATAATGTATAATTGGTTGAGTACTTCAATGAACTGCAGTGTTGTTATATATTTTATTTTCCCGAATATGGATTAGTTTTATTTATCCTGATTCCTGATACTATGTTGCTATCATGGGCTGCTTGGCCAGAATAATAGAGGGTTGCTAGCTCCAATATTTTTATAAAGCATCTACAAAACAATTTTGTATGTCATGCATTTACATATATATCATGCATTTACATAGTTATTGTAAAATTCTTTAAGTTTTTTTCTAATTAGTAGTGAGATGCACTTTTTTGGACTATGATCATTTGCATTGAGATGAAATGATTAGTCTATCCGTTCACTGTTCAAGTGGGCATTCGTTAATTGTTGAACAGTGGTTTAGGTGCTACTGTTTTGACTATTATGGTATCATAGTGCACCTTCTATTTTCATAGTCTTATGTAAGTTAGTAATTACTCACTATTCCTTGATTAATTATTGGTAACCAGATTATATAGTTTAGAGTTTTTGTTCAATTCTTAATTTCATATTCACATGTAATTCAGTATATCTCTAATTATGTAGAAGATATTTTTTGCTCATCAAGAAAGTTGACTTTGTTTGCTCTTTTATTGTTTTTCGAAGAATTTTTTTTTTCTAGTTATAAATAATTTTTGTCCTACATAATTTACAACAAAGAAATTTATTCTCAGAGAAAGGATAAAGATTGTGCCCCATTTCGTTCTAAAATGTTTGAAGAGTGTTATACTCCTGTTAATGAATCTCCCTCTATTGAAGTTGCCAAGTATTTGGTAAGTTTAGATCAAAATAATCAAAATATTTTATATATGTTTTTCTCCACATATTTATATCTATGTATATTAGGTATTTATCCTACACTATCTTGTGAAAATCTAAAAAATCATACTATTTGACACTTTATAGGAATCAATGAAAGAACTGACGAATCAACTCCCTGAAGACTTTATGATTTGGTTCGCTTGAAAGACATATTTGCTCAAGTAACTGGCTTAGACAAAACAAACCAGACTATGTTCGTATGTTTGGCGGTGTTCTGCGATCGACGAAAGGGGAGGTTCGTGGGTCACAACTCGTACAAACATAAAGTCTTTGGAGCAACAATCGAAAATTTCTCAATTGAAAAATCAAATGGTTGGGCTAAAGTCACAACAACAAAGATTTATTTAACAAAGAAATTTCAAGGTTCAACATCGCCTGAGAGTCTTCCTGGACTATTTTAAAGAGGTAAACTTTTCGGGTATAATTTAATTTTTCCTTGAACTTTTATTTTAATATTATACTCTAATCAGAAAATAATCTACCGAACAACTGAAAATGAATAAGGTTTCAATAATGCAACAATTTGGAAATATCTGTCTTTGTGGGTGAAATAATTGATGGTTCTGATTTGATTAGGCGATGACTATCTAGTTCTTGTAGAAAAGATATATTTGAATGCACAATTTTTATTCATTCAGTGGTACATGTATATATACAACCTAGAGGCATATCATTACATAATCTACACCAACTCTTCCTAGCATATACAAGGAAATAATATCGTAACAAATCATACAATTAAGACAAAATATCTACATAATAAATGAAAGGATATTCTCAAGATCTTAACTCCAATAGGCATGGATTTCCAGAATCTTTTATTTCAATCTTCGATTTTGTTTCCATAGTATCAACATCTCTAATAGGCCCCCGCAAGATGGAGGATCCGTTGGAGACACCAATCTTGGAACTAAACACATTGAACATAGGTGATGAGAGTGATTTAGTGAGAATGCCAGCAAGATGTTCATGGGTGGAGATATAGGAGACACGAAAATAGCCAGATGAAACGTGACTTCGAATAAAATGATAATCAATGGTTGTATGCTTCATACGTGAGTGGAAAACAGGGTTGACACACATGTAGGTAGCAGCTAGGGGGTGAGGGAAGAGAGACACGAAATTCAGATAAGAGATTTTGTAACCAGAGTATCTCAGTGGAACAAGTGGCAAGTGACCGGTATTCAGCCTTAGTGGACGAGCGACCTACTGTACATTGTGTAAGTCTAGAGGGGAGGGGTGAATAGACTTCTGAAACTTTTGCGTGAATCTGGTGTGATAAGCAGATAAGCCTGATTAGAATGCGAGTGATCAGTTTGGACTGATATGCAACTTACTGAATGCCTGAGGGCAGATCGGTTTGGTGTCTATCAGTTTAACTGATGTGCGGAAGCTAAGTTCTAACCCGTGTGAAAAATCAGTTTAACTCAAATCAGATTCTGAGTGTCTGTTTTAGACCAGATGACAAAAGGGTCAAGCAGGTCAGATAATTTCTTGGTGCAAGTCTAATCCAGATTCAGAATATGCATGTAACATAAAACAAGTAGTGTGCAAGAGTGTAAAGCAGATAAATCACACAAGATTTATAGTGGTTCGGATAACTCATCCTACGTCCACTCTTCCCTATCAGCAGGGGCACTCACTTAACCAAACTGGACTTAGTTTAATGTGTTAGTCCAACACAATACAGTAGATGTTTCAAGAGTTCTTACTCAACAATCCCAGAAATCAGAAACTAGAAACCCTAGTCTGAAATCTTGCTTAACAAACTTAACCTAACTTTGTGGGTTTGGGTATAAGATTTGTATATTCCAACTGGAATTCTATCCTAGTATCTGAGTAGTATAAAGCTAAAGGATAAGAATTCAAAGCTAAGAACTATGGGATGAATACTTAGAAAATTAATCTTCATTTGAGTGTTCTTCGTGCGGAAATCTGTTTGAGCTTTGAGCTTGATGATAATTTCCGTAACCTTACTAAGAAGGTTTGATCCCATATATATAAACCTTGAAATCAAAGAGCCGTTGGAGAGCAATTTGAATCTAGGTCTATTTTAGGTAGGTTTGCAGGGGTGATTTGATGTTCTTCAGAAACGGCATGGCCGAAAGCGTGCAATTTGTCTTTTCTAGCCGTTGAGCTTTAAGCCTTTCACACCCTGAACCTCATCAGTTCCGTACAAATATGTCGATCCTCCATTGGCTAGCAAGTACAATGTTTGATCGATTTTGTTTGACATAGGTTGATTCTCCTGAATCAACTTTACGAAACGATCGATCAAGAGAAATCGAATCGATCGATCAAGAGAAACTGATCTGCCTTTCTTGTAGTCACCAGATGTAAGTTGTCTTAGCACAACTTACTGACTTCTTCTGATGTAGTCTGATCCGGTCTTCTGTGTTGTTATCTTCTTCTTCATAACCTCAGATGTGTTCTGGTCTTCACTTCTGATCTTCTAGACTTAAGACTACTCACATTGAGTTCCCCCTCAATGTGTGATCTATCTATCTTTACATCAGTTTCTCTATACAATAATTATCAACTAGTCAACTTAGTCTTAAATCTAGATCATCAGTCAGCTAACAGTTCTGACTGGCCCATTACAACTGTTTTGGAACTTTCATCAAAACTAATAAATTTCCCAATAGTTTCCCCCTTTTTGATGAAACCAAAACATTTGACAAACCAAAAGCAGTTGATAAGTATAAAGCAAATAAAACAGATAATCAGAAGACAGTGAGATATTGTCTTAGGATCAGAAAATATATTTTTTTCATTCAGATAAGACATTACGTAGTACAAAATAAAATTTTGATCCTAACCCTTCATCTCCTGATCATCAGTCTTTGAGGAACATTGAAGATCTGGTAAAGTTTCCACTTTACATCATTTATCTGCCCTGGATCTGATATGGCTGCCTTCTTCAGTAAATCATAGTAGAAATGCTCAAAAGTCAATATGTCGAAAGATCTATCAGGTTTCTTCTTGTAATCCAGTGTATCATACGGAGGATGAGTAATCTTGGCATTTGTAGGTCCCGAACGGGTTTCAGTGAGGGTTGAAGTCTAGAGGAGAGGGGTGAATAGACTTCAAAACTTTTAGTGGACCAGATGTGATTTGCAAGTATGTCTGATCAGAGTGCGATGTGAATCAGTTTGGACTGATATCCGACTTACTGATTTGTCAAGCAAATCAGTTCGGCATCTATCAGTTTAACTGATGGTGCGGAAGATAAGTTAACCCGTGTGAAAACCAGTTTTAAACAAATAAGGATTTTGACCAGTAAAATTTAGATTAGATGACAAGGGCGTCAAACTGATCAGATCAGTAGCTTGATGCTAATCTGATCCAGGTACAGAATATGCATGCATATAACAAGAGTAGTGTGCAAGTAAGTGTAGAGCAATGTAAAGGCACACAAATTTATAGTGGTTCGGACAACTTGTCCTACGTCCACTCTTCCCTATCAGCAGGGGCACCAACTTAACCAATTGGACTTAGTTTAATGTGTTAGTCCAACACAGTACAACCAATAGATGTTTCACGAGTTCTCACTCAACCAATCCCAGAAATCTAATCTAGAAACCCTAGACCGAAATCTTGCTATAACAAACTTAACCTAACTTTTGTTTGGGTATAAGATTTGTGTTGTTCCAAATGGAATACTATCTTATCTTTTAAGTAGCCTAAAGCTAGAGGATAAGTATTCTATGCTAAGAACTATGGGATGAACACTTAAGAATAAATCTTGAATTTGTGTTCTTCGTGCGGAAATCTTGAGAACTTGAGCTTGAGTATAATTTCCGTAACCTTAATCTGAAGGTTGATCCCATATTTATAGGCACGAAATTGAACTAGCCATTGGAGAGCAATTCGAATTTCGGTCTATTTTAGGTAGGCTTGCAGAGTGGATATGCTTTTTATCAGAGCCGGCATGGCCGAAAGCGTGCAATTTTGTCCTTTCTAGCCGTTGAACTTTAAGCCTTCAACCCTAAGTCCTATTAGTTCCGTACAAACGTGTTGATCTCTCATTGGCTAGCAAGTACCATGAATGCTGGTCTTGATAGATCTAAATGCTTGTTGTCTGATCGATTTGTTTGATGTAGGTTGTAACTTTCTGAGTTAAACCTTTCTTGGAACTGATCAGATCAGATAAACTGATCTGCCCTATTTGAAGTGTTCAACTGTAAGTTGTCTTAGCTCAACTTACTGACTTCATCTGATGTACTCAATCTGGTCTTCAGTCTTGATATCTTCTTCATGTCTTCAGATAGGTTCTGATCTTCTGATCTTCAAGACTTACATTGAGTTCCCCCTCAATGTGTGATCTATTCTAATTTTACATCAGTTGTTCTATACAATAATTATCAACTGGTCAACTTAGTTCTCAGGCTAAAACATCAGTCAGCTAACATTTTCTAACTGGTCCTATTACATCCGTTTTGGAACTTTTATCAAAACTTAATAAATTTCCCAACAATTTCCCCCTTTTTGATAAAACCAAAACATATGAGAAACCAACATCAGTTGATAAGTATAAAACATGTAAAGACAGATAATCAGAAGACAGTGAGAGATTGTCTTAGGATCAGAAAGGTAATGTTTTTCATTCAGATAAAGCAATTACACAGTACATTGACAAACAACAACAGAACCTGATCATATGGTCTTCTGATCATCAGTCAGTGGGCTTATATCCTTCTGGCATCTCTCTCAAGCTTTGATGAGCATTGAAGATCCTGTACAGCTTCCATTTGACATCAGAAATCTGGCCCGGATCAGATATGGCAGCTTTGCCAAGTAGTCCAAAGTAGAATCTCTCAAAAGCCAGTCTGTCAAATGTCCCATCAGCTTTCTTCTTGTAATCCAACACATCATAAGGAGGATGTGTGATCTTGGCATTTATGCTTTTCGCATCCTTCTGAATTTCTTTCAAGAAGTCCGGATGCTTGTTCTCCATCCAATTCAAGAATTCCTCATCAGGAGATTCTTCAGTAGGCATAATGTTTAGAACAAAAGCATCCAGCAGCCATTCCGCTCTGATTTTCCACCAAGTTTCCATTCTTGCCTCTTTCCTCTCATCCTGCCTGATGATATCTTCAACTTTAGCTAGGATCAGAGGCTCAAACAAGTCTTTTCCAATCTGCCCTTTCTTCAATCTGGCAGAGTACCTCTTCTTTAGTCCTTCAGACTCAGCTAGTTTCTCTTTCTTCCTCTCCATCTCATTAATCCTAGCTTCTTCTTCTAACTGCTCTTCAGTCAGTCTAGCTGCCAATCTTCTATCTGCTTCTACCTGAGCAGCTGATGCACTTCGAGTTATTCTTAGAGTAGTTTGAGCATGAGGAGGTAGAAGTGCAGAGTGAGATGGACCAGTTCCTTTTCCCTTCAGTTTAGCTCTCTCAAGCCTTGCTCTAACTTCAATTAGCATATCATCCAGATCATCTAACCTTTGGCCATGCGATTCAACTATCTGGATGAGTTCTTCTGTTGTCCTGATCAGATCAGTTGGTTTCTCAACCTGTCCTTCCCCCTTTTTGGTTTGATAAAAAATGGCCGAAATATGGGAAGTCCGAGAAAAAAAATGTTAAAGTTACCGATTGAGGTCATTAACATTCAATCCTTGAGCTTGAATAGATAAGTCTTTGATTTTTTTTACCAGCTCGGCTTTGGCAGTCTCTATGGCAAATGAAAAAGTGAGGATTAACTTGTCTAACTTTTCTTCAGTTGCACTAAGCTTGTCAAGTGCCACCAGTAGAGATACTTCAAGGTTTGAGATCTTTGCCAGATTGTCATTCACAGTCTTTGTGAAGTCAGTTGTGACCTTCTTAATATCGAAGGTAAATTGTTCTTTTCGGATCGCCATTACGAAGTCATAAACCCTCTGCTCCTCCATGACTTTTGTTGATGTCTGGCGATGATCTGCTATAGTGTTGTTAATGGAATTCGCCAGAACATCCTCAACCTCTTGTTGCAACAGTTCTTTAAAGCATGATATGATCTCTTTCAGCTGATCAGATGTGACATGTGTTGCAGGAATATTCATAATGGCCTGACCTGCTGGATCTTGTGAAGATTCAACAGTTGCCCCAGTCACTTTCGCCTCCTGTGGTTGGTCTAATCTTTGAACACCAAACTCCACCCTCATCGGCAATCGCCACTTCCTTCAGTTTCTCCTTCCTCGATTTTTCATCCGTTGATTTACCCAGTTTTTGGTAAACCAACCTTTTAACCGCATCAGAAGATAGCAAGTCAACTGGTGAGTTTATTCCTGCAGCTTTCTTCATATCGATGTCAAAATCAGCAAACTCATCAGCTCCTCCCATCTGCTCCATGATGATAACGAAGTCCGTGAAGTTCTTCAATCGCAGATCTCTAGGCCGTAATCTCCACAACCTCATCCTTGATCGAGAATGTTCGACAATTCAGGAATGCAAGCTCCAATTCTCGCTTCAATTCACATCGATCATATGACCGTGAGATTGTTTTGTCTACCCTGGACACATACTTGTCTACTGAAGATGAGGGTTGATCGGTTTCCACAATATCAGATTTATCCTTTGCAGGTTTTTGTGGAGGTTCTGCTTCTGACACCACCTGTTGTGATTCCTTTTCAGGCTGTTCAATCTCCTGCCTTTCTCCCTTCTGATGTTCCTTCTCCTGTTCTCCAGCTATATCTTCTTCCATTGGAGAAGAAGAGGGAGAGATTTCCATCTGCTTAGGCTCTCGAACTTGCAATCCACTGTGATTGAGCTCTTGATTGAGGAGAAGGGGACCTAATCAGTTCACCACCAGCTGGCTCCTCCTCTGGTTGATCTGGTGAACTAGCAGCTTGGGACTTTTGCTTCCCAGATGTATCAGACTATTTCCTGCTTGAACCAGCTGATTTACTGTCTGCCTTGCTTTTAGCAGTTTCCTGCTCAGTGTCGGTTTCCTCCTCCTCTGCTCCTCCTTCCAAGAACAGAGTCATTGGAGTCTGCTTATATTTCTTTTTGTTCGACACCGAGGCACCAAACTATGGCTTTTTTTTTTTTAGCAGATGTAGGTCAATGCCTCTTTCGACCAAAGAATCGCTTTCTTCTTCTTCTTTATGGTTACTTGAGGGTCCTCATCTGATGGGCCAAAGATTCGAGCCGATGTTGTCAGAAATGCTTTGTAGTGTTTCAGACCCTTCTCATCCCATTCCATTTCTGGCAATTTATCCCTTGGAATCACAGCAACCTTATTCAGATTTTTGATTCTCTTCTTCAGATAGACCTCTCTCTTCTCATTGACCCCAAACTTCTGATGCTCTTGAACGAGCACTGCTTTCAATGTCCCTAACCGGGGCTGATATTCTTATTTATCTACAATAGCAGCCATGTAGTGCAGTTTGACAGATGTCAGTCCGTCGTAACTGAATGAGATTCTAAGAATCGTCTTTGATAGAACATCAAAGAGCAGTCGATACTTCCTCTTGAGCATGGGTTTTACGAACCTAGAAGTATGACATTTATCCACTTCACGGAAGAGTTCTTCTCGAATTTTCTCATCATCATCATCACGGTAATGAGCAGGCAAAATTTTTCCTCTGAGAGGGGCAAACAGCCTAATTAAGTTGGCATTTGAAATGATGACTTCTTCCCCATTCGCCGTCGATTTGAGTTCATCTCCCAGTTTTGTGATTACCAGATTGTGAAGAAATTCCAAGGTTTCATATTGCATCACCGGATTTCCTTGCCGTGAGCAAAAATGATCTAGGTTGTTTTCCCTCAGAATCTGCTCAACTTCTTGTGATTCTGGGTCCTGAGTTACCAAACGTCACATATCGATCCTCAACAACTTGTTGGACTAGTGCAGCATAGTTACACATGATTTTTCCCATACCGTGTGTAGCCGTCTGCAGAAATACAGAATTATAAGCATTTATGAGCATTTATGATTAAGAACAAGGGTCTGTGCCATAAGTTAATAACCTTTTCAATCAAACACATATTTCATAAAACATTTTACAGTTCATAATACATGAAAACAAGTGTTATAGAATTTACCAGAGAATTTTTCGAAAAGGATTCTGATTAGAAAGATTTTGGTTTAGAGAAATGCTCCAAAAATCGCTTGAAAGCAGGAAGTGTTTTTCAAATTGAGTGCTTTGAGAAATTTAGGGCGAAGAAGAGTTTGTTTAGTAGGGTTTTCTTCCTTTTATAGAATTTTGGAGGGAAAGAGGGTTTGGAAAATTGATGCATGATTTCAATCGATTAACCAAAATGAACGTTCAGGATTAAGCGGTTTATATTAAAGCAAATCGTGTGATCAGGGATTTTAAACTGGCAGCTTTTGGATTACTAGATGTTTAGTCGTTTCATGAATCGCGTTCGACCTGAGACTCCATGTACTATCTCTGCTCCGTCATGACCTGAACTGATGTCTGGCGATGTTCTGTTATTGTGTTGCTAATGGAGTTCGCCAGCACAGCTTTAACTTCCTGTTGCAGTAATTCCTTGAAACAAGTTCTGATCTCTTTTAACTGATTAGAAGTGATGTGAGTTGCAGGAATGCTCAGAACGGCCTGACCTGTTGGACCTTGAGAAAGTCCAACAGTTTCCTCAGTCACGTTCACCTCTGGTGGTTGGTCAAGTACTGCAACACCAGCTCCACCTTCATCGGCAATTTCTGCCACTTTCATCTGTTCTCTCTCTTCAGCAGTTCCTTCATATGGTTTACCCAACTTCCTGTAAACCAGCTCCCTTACTGCTTCAGCAGATAATAAATCCACAGGAGAGCTTACTCCATCTGCTCTCTTCATTGTGAATTCAAAGTCTGCAAATTCATCTGCTCC
Organism: Stenogyne calaminthoides; assembly: GCA_037126765.1. Classification (NCBI taxonomy): domain Eukaryota; kingdom Viridiplantae; phylum Streptophyta; class Magnoliopsida; order Lamiales; family Lamiaceae; genus Stenogyne; species Stenogyne calaminthoides. The sequence continues at coordinate 10,845,160 of JBBCBC010000026.1, forward strand.
GCCCATCTGTTCCATGACTATGATGAAGTCAGAAAAGTTTTTCAGACGCAGATCACTCCAAGCAAGAATCTCTAATACTTCATCTTTGATTAGTGGTGAATCATTCATCTCTGGGAACAATTCATCCAAATCCCTCTCAATCCTTAGTCTGATCATGTGACCGGATATGGTCTTGGCAACCCTTAATTCAGGGATGGCTTCTGAAGTTGATGGACTGGGCTGATCTGTGATTGAAACAGGAGGTTCAGGGGGCACAGACTCTTGGACTTCAGGTTGTCGAATTTCTAAAACTGCAGGCCGAGATGACACTTCTGTTATTTGTTCCTCCGGTTGAGCAGGAGCAGTTTCAACCTTTTCTGGACTTGGATGCGGAGAGGGAGAACAAACCATCTGTTGCGGACCGGCATATTGAGATCTGGCCGGGGAATGAGCTCTGGATTGTGGTGAGGGAGACCGAACTGGTTCACTCCCCTTAGCTTGGGTGCCCACATGTTGTTCAAGTGAACTGGCAGCTTGGGACTTCTCTTTCCTGGATGGTTCAGAGGCTCTCTGGCCAAATCCACCTGACTTACTCCCAACCCCACTCTTAGCGCTTTCGCTTGTATCCGTATCTTCTTCATCTGCTTCCAAAGATCCATGAACAGAGTCATGGGAGCTTGCCTCAACTTCTTCGTTTTTTTCCGCAGAGAAGAAGTCGCCGCTTTTTTCTTGAGGGTAGTAGGAGACTCGACCCTCCGATCCCGTGGGCGGCTTTTTCTCTTCTTCTTTTTCCTATCACCTGGATCTGCAGATTAGAAGGGCCAAATATTGGAGAAGAATCAGTAGGAAGGCCCTATAATGCTTCAATCCTTTCGCCTCCCATTCCATGTTCGACTTTTTGTCTCGGAGAATAGCAACCACTTTCCTAAGATTGCTCAGTCTCTTCTTCAGAAAGACTTCCCTCTTCTCATTCACTCCAAATTTCTAATGTTCTTGCACCAGAACTGCTTTCAAAGACCCTATCCAGTTGATGTTTTTGGCCCTATCCACTAGAGTGGCAATGCAATGCATCTTCACACCGTAGTCCATCATGACAAAAAGAGATGCCCAAGATGGTCTTGGATAGAATTTCAAACAAAGAAATCAGATTTCCTCTTGAGCATTGGTTTTACGAACCCCGGTGTGACTTTGTCGCCTTCTCTGCGAATAGTTCATCACGAATCTTCTCATCCTCATCTTCCTCTAGTAAGTAAGCCGGTTGATATTTTTCCTCTTGAAGAGCAAAGAGTCCGATCAAATCAAAGATTTGAAACAACGATATCTTCACCGCTCACTAAAGATTTAAATTCATCTCCGGGTTGAGTGACTTCCGATTTCAAGAAACTCCAAGGCTTCATATCAGCATTACACGGATTCGCGTTTTTGGAGACAAATTGTTCCAAATCGTTGTCCCTTAGAATATGCTCGACCTCCATTGATTCAGGGTCTCGAGTTACCCCAAATACCACATAGTTGTTCCAAATCGTTGTTTGAGGAGGGTGGCATAGTTGCACATAATTTTCCCTATCCCATGGTTAGCCATCCAGAAATATACATAACATGAGTAAAATAGATAAACACGAATCTTTAACAAAACATTTGCAAGACATGTTCATGGTTATGCTACATTAAGGAGATGAATCTAGAACCCACATATGCAAAATTCAGTAGAATATCCAAATAGATTAGATTCAGGAACATTACCAGAAACTATTGAATATGTTTTGAAAAACAGAGAGTATAATCTTCAGAAATTTTGCACAAGTGAGAAATGAATTTGGGAAAAGTGTTCGTGAAAATTATTTAGGGTAAAGAAGTTTTTATGAGATAAACTTTCTCCCTTTTATAGAAATGGAGGGAAAGAGATTTTGGAAAATCGTGATAGGATTTCAATCGTTTAAATGAAATGAACGATTCAGATCAAGCGGTTTATTTTAAAGCAAATCGTTTGGTCAAGGGTTTTAATTTTGCAGCTTTTGGATTTAAACATGCGTAATAAATGCTTTTTAATACATGTTCCCCACGTTCGCATTAAATGTTTTGCAGAACGTGCGTCATATGTACTTGAGTACAGTAAAGACCCAGATAAGATCAAGTAAACACGACAGAACAAGTAGAGAAGAGTTAGAAAGGATCAGAAATGCGTATCTGATTGACTGATATTGTAATCAGTCAATTACCACAAGTGTAGATTCCTATTACTCCTTTCTGATTTCTGAAGTGTTATTCTTAATTAACCCTTTAAACCTTAGTTATTTCCCAACAATCCTTCTATGGGATCAGTTTCCTACTGATCTCACTTATCAGTTGAAGTTCCCCCTTCAACTGTTATTCCCTTTATAGATCAGTTTCCTGACTAATCTAAACTGAACAGTTGAAGTTCCTCCTTCCATTAACCTTCTTACCTGGTCAGGCACGTAACCAATTGGTATTGGAGATTAAGCCACCGAAGTATTCTGGTACATCTTCTCCAAGATCCAGAAGCCCTAGCTCATTGCATAGTTCTCTGAATTTGACTTCAGCTAAAGGCTTGGTTAGGATATCAGTTTTCTGCTTGTCAGTATGGATCTTTTCCATTCCGATGTTCTTCTTTTCCACATGATCTCTGATAAAATGATGTTTGATGTCCACATGCTTGCATCTTGTATGCGGAACTGGGTTATGTTCCTTGGGATATAAGTTAAATACAGAAAATGGCTTTATACATGTCACTAAGGGTAGCAGAGTGGTGATGAAAGGGGAAAAGTGAAATGGACTCTACATTTTGACAGGAGAGACAGTCAGTAGTACTGCTGATGCCACCACAAACTCATCTGATACAATCTTGTGGCACAAAAGCCTTGCTCACATTGGAGAGAAGGGACTTCAAGCTCTATCTAAGAAGGGAGTCTCTAGAAGCAACTTGTCAAAGCTGCAGTTCTGTGAGCAATGCATTCTGGGGAAATCTAAGATGCAACCATTCTCAAAGGGTACTCACTCTACTATTGAAAAGTTTGATTATGTGCATTCTGATATATGGGGTCCATCTAGAATTGAATCACATGGTGGAGGTAGATACTTCATGACAATCATGGATGATTTTTCAAGAAAGTTGTGGTTGTTTATCTTGAAACGGAAGAGTGATGCTTTCAATAGATTTAAGGAATGGGCTATTGAGTATGAGAACAAGTTAGGGAAGAAGTTGAAACATTAGAGAACTGACAATGGCCTTGATTATTTGTCAGAAGAATTCCAATCTTTCTGCAGAGAGAAAGGCATAACAAGGCATAGAACAATGCCTGCTAACCCTCAGCAAAATGGACTTGCTAAGAGAATGAACAAAACTATTCTTGAAAGGGTCAGATGCATGCTTTTTGATGCCAAGCTTCCAAAATCTTTCTGGGGAGAAGCTGTTAATACAGCTTGCTACTTAATCAACAAATCTCCATCTGCTGCAATAGACATGAAAACACCTAATGAAGTATGAGTATTTGGTTGTTCTGCTTATGTTCACATCAAGCAAGATAAGCTTGAACCCAGAGCTTTGAATCTTTGTTGGTTATTCAAAAGGGGTCAAAGGCTACAGACTCTGGTGCTTGGAACCAGGAAATCAAAAGTGCATTGTGAGTAGAGATGTGACTTTTAATGAGCAGTAAATGGGATACAAATATCATGGGAGATCTCAAGATAATGATGGAGAGATAGAGAATGATGACATTTGTAGAGGTGGAGATGCAGGAAACAGGTGGAGATGGTGGATACACTGAAAATCCTGAAGTAGAAGGTGAAAATGAAGTTGATGAGCATGATCAACCTGATAACATCAGAGATTACAATCTAACTAGAGATAGAGTTAGAAGAAACGTCAGGCCACCTACCAATTTGGTCTTGCTGATCTTGTCTACTATGCTCTAGCCACAGCAGAAGAAGTTGAATACCAGGAACCAAAAGACTACAGAGAGGCCATATCAAGCACTGGCAGTGAGAAATGGATAGTTGCCATGGAAGAAGAGATTCAGTCTCTTGAAAAGAATGGCACTTGGAAGTTAGTTAACAAGCCATTGAATCAGAAACTTGTGAGTTGTAATTGGATCTTCAAAAGAAAAGTGGAGATGGGAGTCACTGAGCAAATCAGATTCAAAGCAAGACTTGTAGCAAGAGGTTTCACACACAGAGAAGGAATTGACTTCAATGAGGTGTTTTCTCCAGTTGTAAAACATTGCTCCATCAGGTTATTGTTGTCCATAGTGGTTCAAGAAGGTTTAGAGCTTCAACATATGCAGTATTTCTGCATGGTGATCTTGTAGAAACCATTTACATGCAACAGCCTGAGGGATTTATAGCAGAAGGAAATGAGAAAAAGGTCTGCTTGATGAGGAAATCTCAAACAAAGTCCAAGAAAGTGGTATATGAAATTTGACAGCTTCATGCTGTCTGTGGTTTCAGATGTTCTTATAATAGTTGTGTTTACTTGGAGAAGCATGGATAGAAAGTTATCACTTATCTGTTGCTATATGCAGATGACATGCTTATAGCTAGTAAGAGTTTGACCGGAATCCAAAGTTTGAATGGAAAGCTTAACTCAGTATTTGAGATGAAGGATCTAGGTGATGCTAAGAGGATCTTAGGCATGGATATTGTCATAAATAAAATCAAGGGAACTTTATTCTTATCTAAGACAGGTTATCTTCAGAAAGTGCATTAGAGATTCTTCATGCATTAAGCTAAGTCTGTTAACACTCCAATTGGTCAGCAATTCAAGTTGTCCAAAGAGCATTTCCAAAGAACAGTGCTGAGAGGAAGCTTTTGAGTGAAGTTCCTTATGCAAATGGTGTTGGAAGTTTGATGTATGAAATGGTATGCAACAGGCCAGATCTTATATATGCTATGAGTGTGGTTAGTAGGTTCATGGATGATCCTGGAAGCAATCATTGGGATGCTTTGAAACGGGTGTTCAGATATGTGAAAGGCACAACAAACTCAGGATTGTTGTTTGAAAGAACCAACAGCAAAACAGATCCTATACTTAGATTTGTTGATGCTGACTTTGCTGGGAATGTTATTACTAGGAAATCATTAACTTACTACATCTTCACTTTGTATGGCAATCGCAGTTGAGTTGGAGATTCATTCTTCAATCGCTTGGTTACACTATCCACTACGTGTTTAAAGCACATAGCTATCATTGAAGTCGGAAAGAGGCAATATGGATGAAAGACATATCTTTAAGAGTTTGGGATAGATCGTAACAATATTAATATCATGTGTGATAATCGTGAGCACCATTCATTTTGTAAAGCATCAGGATTTCCATGAAAGATCTAAGCATACCAGTGTTAAACTGCATTTTGTGAGGGATGAAGTTGAGAAGGGAATAGTTCACAACAAGTAGGTTGAAACTGTGGATAATGCAGCAGACATGCTTACTAAGTCCTTACCGAAACAAGTTTAAGTATTTTTTGAGCTTGTAAAGCTCGGCCTTGGAGGTGGATTGATGACAAGCAAGGTTTGAGATGATGGACACCAAATCTAACAATTTGGTTTGAGGTGGATAATTGTGATGATCAAATTCAAAGTTTTGTACAAGTGTGATGGTCAAACAAAGTCAAGTGTGATGTGTTGAGCACGTAACCGGGTTTGGCTCACCAAGAACCGGTCTAAATCTTAGAAACCCTGACTCGCTTCCATCTCGGCCAGAGAAATAGGTTCAATACTTGGTTATAACCGCTTTAGTATGTTGAGGCACGATTTTGAAGCTCGATTCCCGTGTTCTTTGCATGCGTAATTCACCAAAATTAGTTGAGGAGTTTTATTTGTTAGCACTAGAAGATCTATTCCAGATGTTATCATCTTTGATTGAGCGGTTTACAGAAAACACACAAAACTTAGGGGTTTTATGAGGGTTGGAGAGAATTCGATTCAATTGAGACAAATTGAGGAGTGTAATCAGTAATTGCTTGTTCATAGAGTGAAAGTGAGGTGCCCTGATCCCGTGGATGAAGGCATTCTATGCCTAACCACGTAAATCTTCTTCTTCTTCTTTTTCGTTTGTTCTCTAGTTTCATTTTCAGAACTAGTATTAGTTCTTTAACTGTCTAGTATTAGTTCTCGGTGGATACAGTGTTAGATGATGTCTTTAACAGATACAATGAAGCAAAATAAATGAATGATCATCATCAGTTTCATTACAATAATGTGTATTATCATCCTCAAACTAAACTTACTAGTACTTTTCTGAATACATTCTTCAAATATGATCGAGATGTATATAATATTTTTCTAATATGTCACTAGTCTTCTCCGAATGCACAATAAAGTGTATATGATCGAGATATATATAATATTTTTCTAATGTTTTGGGATTTAAGTGTGCAGAGCAAGTCAAGCTTTTAAAATTCAGGGATTTAGAATCCTTGATGAATAGTAAATGTATGTGTTTGTTTAGATATTTGAGTAGAGTGAGATTTAACTTTATGTCAAATCAATGTTGATATTGTATTATTATATTATATTGAGAAGAGTAATAAAGTATATAAAGTGTGATGTATTGGGAAGAGTAATAATAGATTTTATAGGTATTTGTAGATGTGGATTGAATGTGGGATTTGAAAACCAAATTCTAAATCTCAAACTCGTATGAGACGGGAGCCGAAAAGTCCTTAAGTCCATCCGCAAAGGTGAGTCCCAAAATAAACACACCTATTTGGAGAAAAAAAAATTAAGATTAGTTTTTTCGAATGATATACACAAATAAAGAAATATGAGAAGATTTTTGAAAAAAAAATGAGAATACGATCTACACAAACAATATCTGCAAACAATCTAAACAAACGAAATAAGAAAATAAAATCAAATTTATGCAAATAGCCAATATAAATATAAAGATTGCACATATTTGATGTATTGATTTAACTAAAAAAAATCGTACATATAAGATTAAAACTGAAATGAGCAAATAAGAAACATACGTTAAAGTTGTGGAATTATCCAAGTTAGAAATATGCAAACAAAAAAGACCAAAAATAAAAAATAAAAATGATACGAATCAAATTAAATAAAAATTAAAATGACCATACTGTGTCTTAAAAAAGCTGAAAATAAAAACAAGATGAATCATTATCAAAAGAATAGTATAAAAATGAATCAACAACAATTATATAGTAGATCATAAGCAAATACACCAAATATCGAATATATTAAGAGGAATCCGCACAAATCTGCACCAATTTGCGGAAGGTATATACTGGGAAAAAAATCAAATAATAAAATTACACCGATTAACTACAAATAAATTATGGACAGAGATTATATGATTTCAGAACTACAAGTGGATCGATCGGCAAAGACATTTGCAGGAGAGCGGGACGAAGAGTAGAAGAAAATGTGATGAGACATACTTGCATGAGACAGTCTCACAGTGAGACAAAAGATGATTAGGCATTGATGTTTTAACACTTTGGGAGAGGTAGATATTAATTTGTGCTAGGTTGCACTTCGTCTCATGCATAAGACCGTATCATACGAATTTTTGTCTTAGGTGATTAGGGCTTCGAATGAATATGAATGAGATATAAAAAATTTATTAGAATTAGAATTAAGGAGACCGGAAAGGTTAGAAATATAGGCATATATAAGACTTTGTCACATCAGTCGTCACATCACTTTAAGACTTGCCACATCATCTTCTATATTCTTTGCATTATAGCGATATCATAGATAAGATTTGTTATTAATGGTCAATAGAACCATGTAAAACTCTACAGAATAGTAAAAAGTAAAAATATAGTATTCTAGAATAGTTTAAGAATTTTGTTTTATTTTTTAGGATATGTGGAGAATTTTTGAAGTTCTAAAGAATTTCTCCTAACCATTGGATGAAATAAAATGTACCATCCACCAAGGGAGTGAGTTAGGTATAAATAGGAGAAACGATGTTTGTAAGAGTTTAAAATATAGTAAACTTACATAAACTTTCACTCGCAGAATTTTTTTCACACTTTATTCACCTCTTAAATTATAAGCAGTATTGAAACTAAATTCACTAAACCTTTTTCATTTATATTACTCTCTTTGTCCCACAATTTAATATTTTTCATTAGATCTTTGCCCCCCAATTATAATCATTTCTCTCTGTAGATTGTTTAGGATTAATCATATTTATCATTTTAAATGAAGTGTTTAAAATCAACTGAATTGGACAATAAAAATAAGGTGGTATAGAGAATTCATAATCACCAGATATCCAAGTATGTTGAGAGGTGAAAGAAATGAATTCATAAAAAATAGTACACGGAAAATCACTTTTTCTTAAGAAAAATCACTACAGGTGAAATTCTCTCAATAATTTTCTTAATCCATAAACAACTTCATAATACATTTACAATAAATTCTTTAAATAAGAGTTAAAACCTAAAACAAAACTATGAAAATAATCTACGTTTACAATGAATTCTTTAAATAAAAGTTAAAACCTAAACATAACTATGAAAATAATCTATGTAAATCATATCAAGTAAATTAAATATCCTAATAAAACTAATTCTTTAAATAAGAGTTAAAACCTAAAACATAACTATGAAAATAATCTATGTAAATTATATCAAGTAAATTAAATATCCTAATAAAACTAATTTCCTAATTATAAAATTACAATTATAGTTAATTAAGATCGCGATTGCGATCTCATCTCCAAACAACTTTTAATAACAAAAAATTTGGTGAGTCCAAGTATGTTGAGAGGAAAGAAATGGATTTGTAAGAAATCACTACAAAAAAATCACTACAAAAAATTTGGTGGGAGTAAAATAAACTCACTATATATACTATCTACTTAGATTTAGTTAGGGTTTAAATATACCTTCACTAAAAATCCTACAATTTTTTTAGTTACAAAGGAAAGAAACCAATAAAAAAAGATTGAAAATGACCTCTCTGGATGGGCGCCAAAGAAGGAGCAGGATAGGCTGGATAGGCGCTAAAAGAGGAGCGGCAAAGTAGATGGCTTGATTTTCAACCACCGAGGGAAGCTGTTGTAAATTATTTAGATTTCAAATAATTTATAAAAATAGATTTATTTACTTTTTAAATTAAGTAATGACATGGTCGGTCTTTATATTTATCCAAGCTTATCTTTTTTACCAAGTTAATATATTATTTTTCCTACAGCATCTCTTCCTACATTCCGTACAGTTATTTTGAGAGCATGTCTCAATAAAAAAACACTCTAGTAGAGATGTACAGAACAATTGACGTGAAAAAACTCTTCTTCCTTTTTTCCTATTTTGAGTGGTGGGTTTATATTATTTAGTTACTTCTGATCCTAGGTTTATCCTCTTGTTGAATACTGAGAATTGCTAAGTGTAAATTTTTAAAGGACAGTGCATTTCAAGCTTCTGATCCTAGGTTTATCCTAGAAGACTTGTTGAATTCTAGGAATTGCTAAGTGTAAATTCTTAAAAGGCCGTGTATTTCAAGCCTGAGAATTGCTAAGTGTAAATTCTTAAAGGACAGTGCATTTCAAGCACGCGGGTTTCTTTTGATAATTTGTTTTTATCTTTTCCTTGATTTATTTTGATATTTGAATTTTCTAAAATTTCCAACAATGTTAAGATTTACCATCACTAGGATCAATCTTGTCTCACGATAAAATCATCCCTTATTCGTTGAATCCTCTTTTTGGCCTGGTCAATTTTCTATTCGCCACCGCCCATTATTTCCGCTGTTCTGCAGTCCAGTAACATGCAATTATCTAGAGCCGGTGCGTTACAAGGATGACGTGCAATTCGATTAAATCTGGCGTCAAAGGACATCTATTATCAAAGGTACGTATATTTCTATTGTTTATGACTTTTTGAAGCTGTCTTGCTTTGTATATATTTTTGTGAAATTCAAAGGTATTAAGGTATTCTCAAATTGGTAATATTAATATAAAAATAAATAAATGGTCCGACGAATTATTAAGTGGAAGGCATGATTGAGAATTATTTTATTTTAATTTGATGGGGTTTTATGTTGTTTGATTGTTAATTTGGTGTGTATATATATACTAGTATTTAGACTCGTATGCTACGCGGTTTGAAATATATCATAGTACTATTATTGAATTATTTTCATTATCTGATATAATGGGTTTAGAAGTATTTTATACTATGTGTATATTTTTTCTTATTAGAAATAAAAAATAATTTTGTTTACATTAAGCGTTATTTGTTATGTATATATTAATATTGTTTAAAACATCAAAATACGAAATATTAATTTCATGGTCAATCAAATTTATATTACAAAATGGGAGAAAAATTTAATACATAGTAATGAAGAGCAATAAAAAACATGTATTCTCAAACTAAATAGTAAAGAAGCCTATTAAAAAAACTATAATAATAATAGTAATAACTTTCAAATTATTCTATTTGGTGTTTATCCTATATATATTTACCGTTTGTGGCATTATTCCTTCTCAAATTTGACCGTCAAGAGTCGCTTAGTGGTCGACACTTGAGTCTCAACACCACCATCATCATCTTCTTGATATTCATTCCCGTCATGCTTCCTCTTATTCTCGAGAGTTATTTCTTCACATTCCATCATTTGGTCGTCACAAATTGATGAAGGAGTAATCAGCTAAGAGTAACACTTATGTGAACCAGGTTCACACATGAACTCTATCACTGTTATGTGAAAAAACTATCACTGTTATGCACAAAAACTTTCACTGTTTAAAATATAAAGCATTTTTTAAACAATGATTGTTTTTGTTCGTAACAGTGATAGTTTTTATACATAACAGTGAGAGTTTTTTTATGTAACAGTGATACTTAAATAACCGAGTTCATAGCATGAACCAGGTTTATACAAGTTTTTGTCATTAGCTAAAGTAAAATTTATAAATTAATATTCATAATTTGAAAAATAAATAATATATATTTTTAAAATTTTACCAAAAGATTTAAAAAAAATAATAAATTAATAATAATACTAAATACCTTGGATGAACGATTTTTCTCCTCTATTTTTCTGATCAAATTTTCATCGGTAGATAACTTCACAACGATATGTACGTCGTAATTATTGTTCAAATTGAATTGCGAAATATGGAATCGAAATATGAATTTTCTGTCAACCAACTCTTCTAGTTCTGATGGAAATTTATCACATAATCCTTTATGCATAGTGTCTTAATATAAATTATATATGTATCATTACCATCAATAGTGTTGGTGTCCATGGTTCCAATTCTTTCACATACAATATGACTTCGTTCACGCACTCCTAATAATAAACATTCTTAAACATATATCAGTTATAATTTAAACAAATGAGTTTTATACATTCATAAGAAATTAACAAAAAAATCATAGTATGATATAAATACATATCATACAATGTTCTAAAGAGCTTACATGATAGCTTCTATTCATAATTTAATAAATTTTACAATATATGATTATTTTATTATTATAAATAACAAAGTAGTGAAATTCGTACTCAATTTAAAGGTTGAGATCATAATTGCAGAAAAAATGATTATTTTCTAACACAGATAACAAAAGTGTTTTTAAAAAATTCATGTTGGACCAATATTGCAATTTATCCAAAAACTTCTCATAATAATATTTGCATTACATTATAGAATAATTTATGTAATATATAAGAAATAAGTATAAATACCTTTGGATGTTCTCATGCGGTTATTTTGAAGTTTTCCTTGCCATTTTTATTGATCCAAACTCGTTTGCTTTCAAAACTTGATTAAATTTTGTTATCACATTCTAGCAAGTAATAAATTTTATATAATTGACAATCAAATCAAATTACTATAATAAAATTATTTATAAAATTTATAAATCAAAATACTATTAAAAATTTACTGCTATCCTAAGTAAAAGAATAATTTAAGTGATATACAAAAAATATTATGTGTACACTGTACATACCTTCGGATGTCCTCGCGCGTTTATTTTGAAGCTTTTTTATTTCCTTGCCATTTTTGTATTTTCAGACTCGTTTGCATCCAACATTAGAGTATCTAAAAAATAGCAAGTATAAAATTTTATATAATTGATAACTAAATTAAATTATTTATAATACAATTTTTATAATAAGATAATATTAAAATTTATTAATTACTTATCACGTTCAATAGTAGTATCCATAGCAGCAATGCTACTCTCTATTGAATTTATATCTACTAAATATTTTCTATATCAGAAATTTAAGATAAATAATAAAATAAATAACGAATTAATTAATTTAGCTTATAATAATGTATATCTTTGTACAATATATTTTAATATAATTCTCGCAAAATCAAATACTATTCAAATTTATTAATGACAAAAATTGTGTGAACCGGAGTTCACCGCGAACTCAGTTTTTTTAATATCACTGTTATGTATAAAATCTATCACTGTTATGCATAAGAAATTTGATTGTTATGCAAAAAAAATTATTTCTGTTAAAAAATACGTTATATTTTTAAATAGTAAATATTTTTATGCATAACAGTGATAGTTTTTACATATAACATTAATTACTTAATGCTTAATATAAAAGTTAAATAATTAGATTAAGAACTTATTTCAACTAATAAATTATTGATAATCCCCCACATTTTTTTAAGAGGATTGATCTTTGGACCATTCTTGCATGCTTAGCTATTGTCCCGAAAAAAATAATTTAATTTTATGAAAAAAGGGAGGGGGAAAATGGTGATTAAAAAGAATTCTTTTCTTCGTACAAAAATTGCTTTGCTAGTTAATAAACATTTGCACATGATAAGAACATAAAACAATAAATAATACAACAAAGTATAATGGTTCGGAGACTCAAGCTCCTACGTCCACTCTCCCTGATTCGCAGGGGAATTCCTTCACTCTTGGAATTTGCTTGGGTTTAGAGTGTCAACGTACACAGATCAAATCACCTATCTAAGGTAATTTGATCCCTAGGAAACATGAATCCTAGTACTCAACTGGACTTATCTCCCTCCACGGGATCGCCTCTTGTTGGGAAATTTATAGTTTTGATGAAAGTTCCAAAAACACATGTAATAAGACCAGTCAGACCTGTTAGTTGACTGATGTTTATATTACCTGCTATAGGAGACCAGTTGATAATGATTGTATAGAACAACTGATGTAATAGATAGGTCACATATTGAGGGGGAAACTCAATATGTATAGGTCGATCCAAGACTCAAAGAACAAATATCATATCCCACAGCCGGAATGCTAGAGAAGAACAGAATATCGACGATCCGATCTAGTCGATATCTCAACCAAGTCATGGCTCAAACTCGTAATACTTGAAGATCGATGACTTCCGAAGATCGGACGGAAGACCTACATCACCGAAGTCTGCTAGTTGAAGCTAAGTCAACCAAAGACACTTAAGACTCCATCAGTAGATCGACCGCCAGACCGATCAGTCGGCACCACCAGTGAAATCTGATGTTTCACCTAATCATACGCCTATGATCCGAACAAGAAGAATGTCAAGCTTTAGTTGGAAGAACAACACCAAAAGTGAGTCCGCTATCCAATAAGAACAAGACACGTATGATCGAGCTTCAAATTGCAGGATTTGATGCTACCTCTCCAGAATACTTTGCTACAAAGTACAAATTCACTTTTTTGCCATGCCGCTCCTTCAAGCTCGTCACATCAAGCTGCGAAAGTCTACCAAATATAGCCCAAATTCAAATTGCTCTCCAACGGCTCTTTGATTTCAAGGTCTATATATATGGGATTACACTTTAGAGTGAAACAACTAAACATCGAACAATCAAGAAGCTAAAGCAATTATCGATTTCCGCATCGAAGAACACGATCAAGAAGATTATTTTTATTAAGTGTTCATCCCATAAGTTCTTAGCATAGAAATCTTTTCATCTAGTGTTAGGTCAACTTATACGCAAAGAAAAGATTTCATAGTTGGAACTAAAACAATCTTACCCAAACCCCCAAGTTAGGTTAAGTTGTTTAGCAAGATTTCGCATCAGGGTTCTAGTTAGATTTCGGATCGGTTGAGTGTGAACTCTTTAAACATCTAGTTGGTGTAATGTGTTGGACTTACACATAAAACAAAGTCCAGCTTGGTTAAGTAGGTGCCCCTTGTGATAGGGAAGAGGGACGTAGGACCGGTTTGTCCCAACCACTATAAATCTTGTGTGCCTTTACCGCTTTGATTAATCATACACAATCGCACACAACCTTTAAAAGCGCATACATATTCCAAGTTGAGATCGATTAAGCACCAAGCTTCGATCCGATCAAACCTCGACACTTCACCAACCGATTAAAAGATTAACTTTGAAATCGATTTATCAAAACCGGTTTTTCACGGGTAAAAACTTAAGCTTCCGCACACATCGCTTAAACCGATAGTTACGAATCGATCTGCCTTGAAGCGACAAGAAGTTGGTTATCACCAAACCGATTCACTCGCACTCTCGATCGAAGCTAATCGCCTCACACTGATCTGCAGACAAAAGTTTTCAAAAGTCTATTCACCCCTCCCCTCTAGACTTCTGCCCTCACTAAACCCGTTCGGGACCTACACCTCTCAACTGGACTTATCTCCCTCACGGGATCGCCTCTCAATTGGACTTATCACCCTCACGGTTTCGCCTCTCGACTACCTCACTTAACCACTAACTCTCTCTCAAGAAAGGGGTTTAGGTTTGGTGTTGTCTCCAACTAGGTTGAGATTTTCCCTTACAATGATTTAGCCTTTATGCTAAGGTTAGGAAAGTCTCTCTAATCTTAGGATATAACATGTATTGCTTAGATTGGGTTTAGAACATTCTTGAATATATTTTGGATATCTACAGATTTGTGTTCTATGGTGGGAATGCTTGAGTATATGGCTCTTAACTTGATAGCATTTTTCCACACCTAAAATTATGGAAGAGCTTGTATTTATAGTGTGTATTTGAATGTTACCGCTTGGAAAAAGTCACATTCAAATCCATACTATTCTCAGAATTCTCGCAGCTTTTTGGCAGGCTTTTTGACCTCCTCTGATTGGTCCACGTCAAAGATTCGTGCCTTACGAAATCGGCATTCAGATTCAAAGATTCAAGATTTCAGATTCCAAAGACTCGAGATTCCAAAGATTCAAAGATCCGATTCCAAAGACTCGGATTCCAACATTCAAAGATTCGTGATTTCAAAGATTCGTGATTCAAAGAATCCAACATTCGTGATTCCAAAGATTTCAAAGATTGAGGTCATTCTCGACATTCAATGGTCTTGACTCAAATTCTTCCATTAAGACCACTTTTCCTCAGACCTATTTTCTCAGGAGACTTCAAATCAGTTCCCCCTCAATTTGTTCACTTCCCCCTCAACTTATTGCCTGTAGAAATTAACTTAAATAATACAAGTTGACAATTACACAATGTTTTGGCATTAATAATCAAAACTAAAATATCCCAACATTAGCACAATAATCTTCATATGTAAAAAATTAATTAGGAGAAATAAAAAGTATAAAAATTATTCAAATATGCTAAGAGAAATGATGAAAAGATAAATTAAATGATCTTAATTGTACAATTATAATAAAAATTATGTGTGTATACACTTCTAGCATATTCAAGAATTTTATTATATTATTTGTAAGATATTTTATTATATTGTTTAATATATGTTTTTAATATATTAAATTAAAAATAAAAGATATGTGTAAGATATGAAGGATGATATCTTTTTAAAAATTGTTATATCTTAGAATACTTTAAATATACGGTTGAGATTAAATTTAAAATTAGAGTTATTGGGATTAGAGGGATTTTGAAATAGAGTGATTTGGCTTTGCTTAAAAGTTTGTCTTTATATATAGCGGAGATATATACATATATATATATTAATTTGCCTAATTTATTAATTAGAATTTATGAAATTAGATATTCTGTAATTACTGCATCTTTCTATCATTTAGTTGTTTAAGTATGTTTATATCAATAAATATGAGAATGTGATCATTAATTATTACTTGATAATGCTGGTAGAATTGATAATTATGAATGATTAATGAATTTGAGCATTTAAATTGGTATGTTCTTGTGGTAAACTAGTATGCTGTTGTGGTGGTGCCTGTTTTCGGTATGAATTTTAAATTTAGTGAAATTGCATGAATTGGTGATTGTTAATGATTCATTTATTAATGTTAAGTTTTTATATTATGGGCAAGGTCTATATTTGTACATGGTTTCGAGAAAAAAATAATTTACATTGTCTTCTTAAATTATTAAATGTGTTATCTTTTCGATTCATGAAGCCAGCTTTAGCTTCATTGTTTTAGAAAATTAGGTTTTCTGACACGTGCGTTGCACATGGCCCGTGTAATTGTGTACCGATTTATTAAAGCATGATGGTGCATATTTATCAACAAATAAAATTTATAAATTTTTCAATAAAAGCATCTTTTATGTATCTTTTTTTGTAAAAAAAATTATTTACTTTGTTTTGTACATGCTCCTATTTTTTTGAATTGTTGTAGTATGGTGGTACCCATTTTTTCTTTGAATTATCGTTGAATAAAATAGAGAGTATATTTTTATTTTTTTTTAGTATCAATTTTTATTATTTTTCCCTAATTACGTTAGAATCTCTTTGTACACAATGTTTTTTGTCAAATGGTTTTCTTTCGCCTTGATCAAAACTTTTGTATCTTGTATTGAGATTCCACTGGATAGTGCCACGTAAAATTGTCCGTGAGAAAACACATGTTATGGGAGGTAAACTCCAACCTTTTGAATTGTTTGTCCCCGAGCTTTATTTATTGTCATTACAAAATAATTTTGAACGGAAAACTGTTTCCGAATGTACTTAAAAGGGTAGCCCTCATCATTTGCAGAACTTAAAGGTATCGCCCAACCGCCCTCGTAGGCTGACAATTTGGTCTCCATATGTTGTTCCTTTTCAATAAAACTATATTATCGGTGCTTCCCCATAAGTTGATTTAAGATTGAACTTGATTTATAAAATAATATTTAGGAAACTAAAATTTGTGTGAAATAATTTATAAATTAACACAAAATAATAATTATTTATTTTAATTATATTATAATACTAAAATGTCATTCTCAAATTATGTTATGTGTTGGGATATTTTAGTTTTGATGAATTATGCCAAAACATTATCAACTTGTGTTATTGAAGCTAATTTACAGATAACAAGTTGAGGGGGAACGAAAGAACAAGTTGAGGGAACTCACGAAATCGCACGTAGATGATCGAGATCGATTTAGGTCAGAGATTTAGACCGATCGAGATCGGATGAGTTAGATGAGTTCCGAAAGTTAACTCGATGAAATTTGTCGGCAAAATCAAAAGAGAAGAAAAAGCTAAGCCACCGATCGTAAGATCGATGACCGTAATGACACTGATCGATGATCGGAAGAATAAATGAAATATATATGGTGATCGAAGAATGCATGTCGATCGAAAAGAAACCCGACGAAGATCGAAGAGAAGGTTGCGTATTAGAAGAGGAGGCGGATGAGACCGGACGAGATCGACGCGGATCAAGATCGATATAAAGATGAAGCAGATGATCAAGATCGACGTGATTGAGATCGGGATGTGCTAAAATCGATATACTAAACCTAATGTAATCGACTGATGCTATCATGAGATGTTGATCGAAGATATGTTGATCCGATCAACAGCTGATCGATCGAAAAGAAGAAATCGATACCGAGTCAAAGTGACTGAAGGTCGATGTCTCGACCAGAGAACCAACTCAGCCGGAAAGTGTCAAGATGCTCGACGCATAAGGTCCATCAAGAGAAGTCTCTTTGAATCAAGTATCCTCGAGGCTTAGATAAACCTCGAGGCTCGGATGAGAAATCTGAGACTCGAGATAGAATCAAGACTCAAGATGTCTCAAGACACCGAGACTCGAGAGAATCTCGAATGATTCCAAGGCGAGGAATCGGAGGAATATAGCCGTTAGAATCACCGACGTGGACTAACGAGAGGAAGACAACCACCAAGAAGTCATTGCACTTACAAGAATAGTATGGATTTGAATGTGATTCTCTCCAACGGTAACATTCAAATCCATACTATAAATACAAGGTCTTTCATCAAATTAAAGTGGTGGATGCATGGAGATTATAGCACGAGATGCTACAGAGCCAAAGAGAGTTATACCCAAAGCATTCCCACCCTAGAACACCAAAACAGAGATATACAAATATGTTCAAGAGTGTTCTAGAACCCAATCTAAGCAACCCACGATGTATCCTAAGCTTAGAGAGATTTTCCCAACCTTAGCATTGAGGCTAAACAAATGTAAGGGAAAATCTCAACCTAGTTGGAAACCAAACAAACCTTACCCAAATCAGTCGGTTAAGTTTGTAGGTGAGTGTGAACTCGGTAAACATCTAGCAATCCCGAAAGGGAGGGTAGGCAATCCCGAGTGAGGGTGATAAGTCCCGTTGGAGTGTGAACTCTGTAAACATCTCAGAGGGCAATCCCGAGAGGGTGATAAGTCCCGTTGGAGTGTGAGCTCGTTAAATATCTAGAGGCGAACCCGAGAGGGTGATAATTCCAGTTTGAAGGAATTTCCCTAGGAACAGGGAGAGTGGATGTAGGAGCTTGAGTCTCCGAACCACTATACTTTGGTGTGTTCTTTATTGCTTTATGTTCTTATCTTGTCATATGCATTCGATTATAAGCAAAACACAACACATGAGCTTAAAACGCAAAAATCTGGAATCACTCTGCCCTCACCCCTGTTTTATATGCATTGCATTACATGTTTTGGCTTCCGCACGCGCAAAATCGGTTTTCAAATCGGGACCATCAATTGGTATCAAAGCAGGAGTTCAAAAGATCACCTTTAAAGTGAACACCTGAACTGATCTTTTTAAAAGAAAACCCGTTTCTTTAAAAATGCATATATTTTAATGTTTTGGCTTCATTATCAAAAAGGGAGAAATTGTTGGGATATTTTAGTTTTGATGAATTATGCCAAAACATTATCAACTTGTGTTATTGAAGCTAATTTACAGATAACAAGTTGAGGGGGAACGAAAGAACAAGTTGAGGGGGAACTCACGAAATCGACGTTGATGATCGAGATCGATTTAGGTCATACGAGACCGATCGAGATCGATGAAAGTTAGATGAGTTCCGAAGTTAACCGATGAGTCAGGCAAAATCGTAAGAGAAGAAAAGCTAAGCCACCGATCGTAAGATCGATGACTGTAATGCACCCGGACGATGATCGGAAGAACAATGAAATGATATGGTGATCGGAAGAATGCATAAGTCGACGAAAAGAAAACCGACCGTAAGATCGTAAGAGAAGGTTGCGATTAGAAGAGGAGCAGATGAGATCGACGAGATCGACGTGATCAAGATCGATATAAAGATGAAAGCGAGATGATCAAGATCGACGTGATTGAGATCGTATGTCTTAAAACCGATATGCTAAACCTAATGTAATCGACTGATGCTATCATGAGATGTTGATCTCGAAGATATGTTGATCCGATCACCGAAATGATCGACGCAAAAGAAGAAATCGATACTCGAAATCAAAGTGACTAAGGTCGATGTCTCCGGAATTGAGAACTCGAACTCGGTCGGCCCTCGAAAGTGTCAAGATGCTCGATCAAACAAGGTCCACCAAGAGAAGTCCGCTGAATCAAGTATCCCGAGGCTCGATGAGAAATCGAGACTCGATAAACTCAAGACTCAGATAGAATCAAGACTCGGTGATGTCTCAAGACACCGAGACTCAGAGAATCCTCAATGATTCCAAGGCAAGGAATCAAGAATATAGCAGTTAGAATCAGCTGACGTGGACCAATGAGAGGAAGACAACCAGCCTGAAGAAGCTGCTGTACTTACAAGAATAGGATGAAATTATTTTGTTGGTTAGGGTGGGGGGCGGCGGCGGCGGCACTCTCAGATAAGTGGGAAATTAGTGTTTTTTTGGTGTGGGGGGGGGGGGTCTACTTGATGTTGAAGATGAAACAGTGAGGTGAGGGGTTGTTTTATTTTTTGTGTGTATCGATTTTGGGGGTGGAGACCAAATGTACTTTAAAAAACAACATATACACACAAAATGTAGAGAGGGGCAAAATTGGTATATTTTGTAGTGGTGTGTCACTATATTTTTTTTTTGTATCTTAGAGTACTTTTCACTCAAAATATGTAGTGGAGAGATTAAAGGTGAAGAAAGCTTACTCGTCGGTAGTAATAGAAGCTCAAATCGTCGAAATTTAAGGATTTAGATGATGTATTTTCAGGAGAGAAAAAGAACGTAGATTAGATGTCTCCAGAAGGGATAATGAATTTATGGGAGAATAAATCTGAGATTCAAATCTTTTGTGAGTATCTTGATGGAAAATAAATCTAGGATTTCGAGATCTTTGAAAGAAATCTGGAATCTAATGATTATCCATAATATATGAGATATAAATAAAAATATTTTACTATATCTAAATAATGCCCCTTTTTTAAATTATATTTAAATAATAATTTATTCTAGATTTTTGGGGTGTTACAAAATACAACTTTAATTTTTGTTGATATAAAGTTGTTGGGATTGATCAACATAGTTTTCGGATGTTCTCTTATTTTTAATCCATTAGATTTGGTAATTTAATGTTTGCTGCACAACTGCAGAAGATTCTTCAAATCATTCCAAGTGATGTGAAGAAGAGTGTGCACACTATTTTTTACTCAAAGATTATATTGGTGATGTATGTTGCATTTGTGTTGTTATTAAGAGAGGAATTGAATCATCGATGAGTATAATTTCTTAAAAGTATTGCGTCTCTCAACTCTCAATTATATAATGTAAAGTTTAGTATGTATAGGTTTTCCGTTCATTCTATGTTTGGTGTTCATTCTATGTTTAGTTGTTTGTGGGTATATTAATCTCTTTTACTATGAACCAACAATTAGCATTATAATATTTCCAAAACTCAATTCTTCTATCTTGGTTATTAGCAAGGCCTGATCAGTGTAAATATACTCTTACTATCTATTTTTTCGTCTCACTTTATATTCTATCTCATACCTCTCATTTCAAAAAAAATCTTCGATTTGGATTTGTTTTGCAGGTTTCTCTATTAATGATTTGTTTCTTCATTTCTCATCTAATATAGTAAGATTCTTTCCTCTCCCTTCCTCTCTTAGACGTAGATTTGCAATTTCATATGAGTTCAGATATAATTAGATTCTTTAGATGAGAAGTGTAGTTAATAACATTGGAAACTCTTATTGTGTTGTCGGCCGATTCTACAATAAATTTGTAAATTTTATAATATTTCATTTTGGTTAATTTTCTTACTTACGTTGGGTTTTGTTTTTTCGTATAGTTGTACTTTTTAATTTATGTGTTTCAGTTAGCTTGGATTATTTGGGAGAAGACGCCTAAGGGGTGAATTTACACAGACATGTTATAATTTTTTATCTTTTATTTAGATTTTTTTATAATTCTCTAATTATAAAATATTTTTTTCCCATTAGATTCAAATTGTTAACTAAAAATTCTCATATTCAGGTTAGTATTACAATTTTTGTCATGTGTAATGTCGTCAAAATCTTCATAAATCCTGCCAAAGGAGATTGATATTGGATATATTCTACACATCAAGGTAATTTGATTTCATCCCATTTATGATCTTAACCTTTTGAGTTTATATCTCCTTAATTTACGCAATATGATGTTGAATTAAAAATATTTTTGTATTATCAGTTGTTCGGGGGCGGCAGTGAGGTAGAGTTGAATTTAGGTACCATGGTTTTTCCTCTTATTATTTATGCAATGATTAGGTGTCAAAAGGCTAGAGAGCCAGAGTGTGGAAGAAGGTTGATGTAGGGCCTTATATGCTCTACAAGGGGTTGAGACAGAGTCTCGGGATACTCAGAAAATCTCCTGGAAATACTTATATTATTATCAAATTCAACGTGTCCTTATAATGATGAATGAACACATATTTATACTAATCCTAATAGTGCATGAAAGGAAAATACTAGACTTTGGGCCCAAGTAATACTTGGTGGCCAAGTCAGATATAATAAAGGAAATCCTAGCTCTAGGAGACCAAGTAATCTTGGTGGCCAAGTAAATTTTATTTGGGGAAATACTTAATATCATATTAATATAATGAAGGAAACTGAATCTCGGGATTCAATCTCCATCATCCTACCCCTCCTCGAAGCGATTCGACCTCGAATCGAGGGGGTTTCAATCTCCATTATAATGGAGAAGCCCGGGTTTGCATCCATGGAATTGGCGGGGCCCGTGGAACCCATCCAAAACGGCTGCCACAACCACGAAACCCAAGTTTACGGAAAAGCCCATATCGTGGGTAAGGACACGGAAGTTGCGCAAGGCACGGAGGCCGAGTGAAGAGTTGGTAAGTAGTAAATTATGCATGTTTTTAATAGATTCGAGTGCAATTTATTGGACTCGTTTGTATTAAGATGACATGATTAATTACTTATGCGTGTTTTAATGATATTATTCTGTACTTGATCAATTCTTGTGTTTTTTAGTGTATTTATATACTTTTTGGTGGATTATTATTTTGGAGTAAAAAGCCCACACTGAGTTACCCAGTGCAGGTCCAGGTTCTAGAAGAGTTGAGAAATAAAATAGAATTTGCACGTGAGATTTAGTTGGAGATTTGGATATATCCTTTTGGGAGGTTGTTTTCATATATATCTCTTGGATTTTATTTTAGAAGATTAAGTTAAGAAAGGAAAGAAGATATGCATACTATAAAAGGGGTGACACCTTGAACAAAAAATCACGCTATTATTTGTGGGAGAAGTAGAACGGCACGGCAGCTTTTGGAAGAGAGAGTTTGCTTTGTTTATTTTTATTGTTTTCTCTTTTAGACCTTTTTTCTTTATTCTAATTCCAGGGATTTCTGAACTCATTATTTAATGTCTGTTAATTAATCTGAGACGTTTATAATATTTATCTTAGGATTGTTTATTTCATCTTATTTAATTTTCAATATACGTGGATGTTTAATTTGGATTGGCCACTTAGGATAGATTATTCTTGTATGTCTGCTAGTTCATAAATTTGTAATCCGTAGTTGTTACAGATTTATGGCAATTGGTAACAACTAGTAATTTACTAGGGTGATTTAAACCGGATTATTTCAAATCGAGCTTGCGTATTCGGGAATTTGTATGTCCTTTATCCTAGAGTTTAATGATTTTGACTTGGTTTAATTTAGATCGTATCTAGATTGTTCAGTTAAAAAGAATCGTTGGAGAGCTTGTTTCAATTGAATATAATTAAGGGATAATAACCGGTAGCCAGAGCTTGTTGACTATTGAGGGACATTAATCCTAAAGTTAAATAGAGTAAATGTCGTTGTCAATTAACAACACTAAAGTCGAGGGATGAATGAACTGTGAATTGGAATGCCTTTTTATTGTTGAATTTTCTTTATTTAATTAATTGTTAGTTTCGTAGTAATTTATTGCTTTAAGTAGTAGATATAAAATTCCTTTTCAAACCCCCCCTTTTCGTGTTACGTGTTTGTCCTTATGAATTTATACAATTAGCATAACAATTATTCTACGTTCCCTGTGGATCGACCCCTTGCTTGCCACTACTATGAGTTAGTAGGGTAGAATAGGGTATTTATTTTTGTCGCACCTCGATAGTGCGGTCAAATTTTGGAGACATTGCTTTTTTTTAGTATTTTGGTGTCTTAGTTGTTAATTTTTCACTCCCTTAACTCCTCGTTTATTTCGTGTGTCGTTGCGATTTTCTGCAATTTTGACACTGGCCCCACAATGTCACAGTAGCAGTGAAATTTCTACAGTCCCTCTTCGGTCGTCTTTTTCGTTTTTATCCTTCTTTTGCAGGCTCTCTACAAGCACAGGTCGAAGAGCGCACACAAGGGCAGGGTGTACACCACCCGACTGACCCTCACTATTAATCAAGTTTACTCTTTTCATGTCTTACATTTCCCTAGCCTGCCTATTGTTTTGTTATATATTGCTTGAGGACAAGCTTTATTCTAAGTGTGGGGGGAAATTCGTGACATGATCTGAATTTTTGTGATTGTGTGTGTCATTTTATTTATTATTTGTTATAAGGATGTGATATTATTGCTTGTGGTAAATTGTGGAGTTTCTGGTTAAATTTGTTTTGCTTGATGCATGCGGATTTTGTGAGTAGATGAAATTTTCATGAGGGTCCATTTGAGTATGTGATAGTAACTTGATGAATTGATGAGTTATGGTTCTAAATTGTGCTTTGGCTTCCTTATAGTGGAGTAATCTAATTAGGTTGCGTTGATAGATAATGCATTTGTGGTGTACCCCTTAAGGTTGGAAAAAAAAAATTGATGTGGTTAGGAGAAAAAAGGAGTTTTAGTTGAAGAATTGTGAAAAAAAAACAAAAAGCCGGTACAGCTGCCCATTTTTAGGGGCCCGAAAAAAAAAGAAAGAAAAAGAATTCGAACTAATATCTAACAATGGAGTGGAGTTGAGGTTTTGTGTTTGGAAAAAAAAGGTGCTGAGACAGATATGTTGTAACCTAGAATTTCCGTCTAGGGCAACACATAAGTAATGGATTGAATCAAAGAAGTAACAAATCTGTAATTGTAAATAACACTCGAATTTGGTTACCCAGTTCGTCTTTTGTATAAGACTACGTCTGGGGGCTCCCAAGCCAGGAATATTTTATTATCTTTTTTCTACCTAGAATTCTAAGATTTCTCCCTTTACAATGAATAGTACATGTAGTATTTATAGACAAGAAATTAGGTCACAGATCTTCGTGGGCTTCCTCCACGGGCTTGCTGAGGCTCCCGCCGCCAGTGCTAGGGTTTCCTTAACCAACCCGCGATTTCCGCATCCGGATACACTTGCCTTTCTTATGCCCCGCGATATCCGCGCCGTTAACTGCCCATATCTTTACAATGTTTATCACTTCGTCGACATTGGATTGAAGTCATTTCCGACCTGTGGTTTTCCCAAAGTCGCTCCGCGACCTCCTCAACTCAAGTGAAGTCGCTCCAACTGACTGGTACATAATAGAGAGTTGTCTCATCAGGTCGGATTATTTCATGCCACAATAATTGCCCTCAAGTCGAGGTCGCGTGCTTGCATCGAGGCCTGGGCTTGACCAGTTATTTGATCGACATGTGGCAAGTCGACCTCGGGAAGCGTTCCCGAGGCGTATGGTCATCCTCGAGGAGGCGAACGTCGTCTCGATTCTTAGAATCGGTGTGAGACTTGATGGATCCGTCATAATTACTCAGCAGATAGGTGATGTCATACGCCGCGAGCCCCTCCAATTGGTGACCGCTGCGCGACTTTGTTTTCTCCAGGGGGTCCTAAATATGCTCATATTACACTGTGACCCCCCTCTTTCTCTATAAGAAGGGCTAGGGTTTCGGGCATAAATCCATTTCCTCCCATCTTTCGCGCAGCCATAATCCTTTCTGAATCCCAACTTCTTCATTTCCGGCGAGCTTTCGAATTCCCGATGAAACTCGACTCAGGTAATCCTATTGTTTCTTCACACCTTTTTTTTTATGGCCAGCAATCCTCCGACGACCATTTTCCCTCGGCCTATGATCCCCTCGTCTTCAGAGGAGGACAACGTGGCGATATCCCATCTTCGGCAACACCATGGTTCCCATTCGGCCGCTGGTCACGCGAGTGGGTCCTCGACGGCGGGCATCCAGAGTATTGTTCGGGATGCCGAGGGCGTAGACGAGCAATTTTTGCACGAGTTGGAAGAAATCACACATCTTCCTTCTCTGGATATCAGCCCACTCCGCTCTGCCGCTTCAAAAAGGGGACAACCCGCCGGTACTTTGGCCCCAACCCGGGATTATGGGGCCTATGAGCGGGCCTTTGACTATCACTCCTATTCGGCTCAGGATCCGTACAAATGAACTGAATGCGACTATAGGAGGTCGGCTCGTTCCGAGTACATGGCTTCCGACCTCACAAAGTACAAGTGGGTCTTATCTGACCGGCACGTGCGCTCTCTTCATCGGCTATATAAGGTGCCCCGAGATGTACATTTCTATGGGGAAACTTCTTATGAAAGTGCCAACCAGCCACCTCCTGGGATGATTGCGGTCAATGAGCATACCATGGAGGTGGGAATCCGCTTTCCCCTTCACCCGGCTATCTCCCATCTGTTGGTGGCGTGGAACCAAAGTCTTACACAAATCACCCCGAATGGTTGGAGCTACATACTTTCTACCATGACCGTTCTGGGGCAGGCCGGGCTGCATCGGATGCTGAATCCTGGTGAGATCGCTTATGTGATGACGCCAATCGCACAAGTAGGCGGCTATAATGCCGTGCGACTTCGCAAGGGTCGGGAACTTGTGAGCGGGATCCCGAACAAGGTCGTTGACTGGCATTGTAGGTGGTGGTTTGTCGGAGGTGCTTGGGAATCCGTGGATCCTTCCAGTACATTGCCCATTCAAGTTCCCATGGATTACGCACACCGGGTCGAACATGGTAAATCTTAACTTCTTACACTTCCGAGGTTGTACTGATATAATTCTCTTCTTCTTTTGCAGTGTTCACTCCTCAAACCGCCGACCTGTATTGGGATTTCCTGGAGGCCTTTAAGATCATCCGCGACACTCGTCCGAGCCTCCGCGACATCAACGCCTTGAATTCCGAGCTCGATCAGCTTAAAGTCGGACTCTACACATATCCCCGACACCTGAACATTCCCTGTGAGTACATTTATTGATGCTTTCAAACTTTCATTTATCTATGGCTGACTTTTCCTCTATGTGGGCAGTTCTCGACATCCCCGTATATCGACGTTAGCCTTCAGCGTCGATCATGGCAGCCCGCAAGAAGTTGGTATTGGGCCAGATGAAGCATATGGTGACCGCTGATGCCCCTCCTCCAAGTTTGACCCCCACCGGTCCATCTGCCGCTGATAAGGGCAAGAGGAAGTCGAAGGAACCCGGCCGTTGGGTTCGAAAGCTTCCTTCCGAAGAACATTTATGAGAAACTAAATGGGACAGGAGGTCGCAGACCTCGCCCTTACAGCCCACCTCTACCCCCCGAGGGGATCGTCACCCGGAGGATGATTCCTGGTTAGGCTGGGATGCCGACCGCATGAAGGAGTAAGTTTTGATTGTGTGAGTCCTTACTTTCTTATCACCTCCTTGCTTAATCGACTTAACTGTTCTCTTTGCAGCCCGGAGCTTACCCCGCATAAGTTCGCCCCCGAGGCACTGAGTTTCCTGAGGTCGAGTCACATCGTCCTGGCCGGGGTCCCCGAGAGCTAGCCCGCCTACCTCAGGAGGGTCTCAGACCGACTTCGGGGATGGGCCTTGATCCGGACCATGGCAATGCCCATCGGCCAGTGGCCGCAGCACTTGTACTCGGCCCTTTCCCACCCCGCATACGGTCCTCTATACGAGAAAACCAAATTCCAGTTAGGCCCTTGATTGGATGAGCGTAATAGGCAAAAGTGAGGGTCGCCGATTAGGCTAAGTTGTTGCTTTTCGCGGCCGACACTTAAAAGAAATTGGAGTCCTCCAACTCCGAGCTGACCTAACGACTTTCCGACCTCGAGGGTTGCTTGGTGGAGGTTGAGGGCGAGCTGAGGGAGGAGAAGGCGAGTGTGGTCAGGCTGGAGGGTGAATTGGCTGAGGCAGGGAGGGTGCTGGTTGCCAAAGAGGATGACTTTAAGAGGACCGAGGAGCTAAACACCAATTTTGCATATGTGATGGCCTACGTTGGGGCCATCCGGGTCTTTCACAAGGCCAACCCAGCTGGCGACCTTGGCCCCTTCGTCGCAGAGCTATCTGATTAGGTGCGCGACTACCCTCCTGCCCCCACCGTCCTCCTGGAGGTCAAGGACTTGGAGGATATGGGTGTCGACCTTTCCTTCTTTGCCAATCCGAGTCGGACCGTGTGCCCCGTTCCTGACTCAGAGGGTGTCCAGCCGGGGTCTGAGTCGATCCCCGAGACCCCTTTGCTGGAGGCCGAGGAGGGAAACGTCGGGGAGAGGCAGAGCGGTAGTTCTGCGGGGCTTTGAGGGGAGGCGGCCTTTTGATTTTGCTCTTGATGTACTCCTTTCTTTTTGAACTTTTTATGTTTCATCCTTCGGGCTACTTTCATGTAACGGCCTCCAGGCCATTTATCCAGTTTAAATGAAATTTCTCTTTTTCATTCCTTTGTTGTGTTGACTTGATTTCCTTATGCGACCTGATAACCTCTTAGTCCTTGTCGTCTTATTATTAATGCGACTTTATATTGGACATAGTTTTTAGTTATCTTATAAAGTCGGAGAAGGTCGCCCCTCAAAGGGTACTGATAATATTTCCTCAAATGAGTTGCATTCCACGGGTACTGAGCCTTGGTGTCGTCTGGTCGTTCGAGCTCGTAGCCTCCATTCGGTAAGATCCTTGAGATTTTGAATGTGCCCTCCTAGTTTGGACCGAGGGCTCCCTTTGACTCTCCGAGTACCTTTTTCAATACCAAGTCTCCTTCTTTGAAACGTCGGAGTCGCACCTTAGAGTTATAGTACCTCTCTGACCTCTTCCTCTATCTTGCATTTCTCATGTTGGCCTCTAAATGCCTTTCTTCGAGCAGGTCTAGATTCTTGGCCAAGGCCTCGTCGTTGTGATTGAAAGCGACTTGACTTGTGCGGAGATTGGGGAAGTCGACTTCCGCAGGTACGACCGCCTCGGTCCCGAAAGTAAGTGAGTAAGGAGTTTAACCTGTCGAATTTCTGCAGGTCGTTCTGTAGGCCCACAATACATTCGGAAGCTCACTAGCCCATGTGTTGGGATTATACTGAAAACTATGCTTTTACTTTGTATAACCAAACTGAAGTTTCTTATTTATTTACTGAAATAAATTATTTAATCACTGTTGCATTAAATATGAATGAATGTTATATATGTTTATTGCAAACCCGTTCAATAAGATAGTACGTATTACGTTGTAGTTAATTTGGTGATACCCGATCACTGAAGATCAAATTAACGGCCCTCGTAATTAAGTACAAATTCACAACCCAGATGGAAATGAACGAACCACCATGAACGGTTGAAGTGTGAGACCCAGATTGGCCTGTCTTGACCAAGGGATCACACTAGCGCATTTAGGTGCGCTGAATGAGGACCTACAGGAGGACAAATTCTTCGGTACTGAATATACAAGAATTAGACCTCAGTGGTGCGTTGTTTCTTAATCTCCGTCCCTTAAATAAGATCGTGTGAAATTAATAACTATTGTTTTGACTTATGATGGGAAGAGAGTCAATACGATTCAATACCTTATATCTTGGGCAATATTCTTAATTACATGACGATTGCTGACATTTAATACGGAGAATCGCGTGCAAGTACGTCTTGCTTGATTTGTCCCCTTGGTGGTCTCATATCCTTTATCATGCCAAATCTTGCAAGTGGAAATTTATTTCCGGCATGGATAATAATGTTGAGCTGTCTTTACTCCAAGGACAAAGATAATTAATATAAAGCTTGTTCAGTGGCTTAATTAATTAATGGACTAAGATAATCTTAAACGCGGAAAATAATGATCGGGAGCCATGTTATATGTGAAATCGTAATTTGGGTTAAGATGGATAGTTCAATATTAATTTTATAGTGGAGTAAATTAATATTAATGGACTTGAATAATATTTGGCCCAAAATATTAATGCTTCATAGTCCATTGGAGGTCCAATCTTAATTCTCCTAAAGGCCCCCCAAATAGCCCAAAATAAAGTCCAATTAATGAGAGAGAGAAGAAAATATTCTTACTATATTTTCAAGTTTAATTTTCGAAAATCTTGTCTATTAAAAGAAGAAAAGATTGTCTTGATTTTCTTGTAGATATTTTATGGAAAGAGATAATTATTGTAGGAATACATAATTATCCCATAAATTCAAGAAGTAAAATCTTGACTCCTTTATTAGTGTAAATTTTCGAAAATATAGGTAGAAGAGGGGAAAGAGATTTTTATGGAAAATTTAATTAAGGAGAAAAAAATATAGGAGATATATTCAAGATTTCTTGGAGACCAAGAAAAGATTTTTTCCTTATTTTCCTAGCCCTATTTTTTGACCCCCTCCTCCCTATTTATAGGGGATGAGTTCTTCATTCCCAAGTGCAATTCCATGTGTTGGAAATATTAGAAATCCACAAAGGTGGTAGCAAAATATTTAAATTCTCTCCCATTAAAATCGTTCGTTGAAATCTTCCCCCAACCGATAGCGTTAAGTGGACTTTGGGGATATATTTGGGAAAACTCTTGGGTTGATTCATCCGTTTGATTCTTCAAGAGGTTAGTAATTCCGTAACTCCTAGTTCCGCATGTTTAGGATTTACGTGAATTATGTGTAAGCATGTTGTTTATTATTATGTTGAATTGATTTAGGATTAATTCATGTTAGTAATTAACTGTTTAATTTAAATATGTATTTAAATAATCACCTCGAATAGATCCGGACACCTCAATTTTCCCAACAACTAGTATCAGAGCTCTGGTTTCGAGCTCTGATTTTTTAAATTGTTATTTAAATTGTTAGACATTAAATTGAAATTGGATAGTAGAATTGTTAGATCTGTTTTGAAGGTATCCAATTATCATGGTATTTAATGTGTTTATTTTCATGCGTATGAATGAATGGTTTTTAATTCGACTCTTTTGGATTTGTTTTTCTCGTGAGAAAATCCACGAGTAGATTAGGCTTTTTGATTTGTTCAATGTAATAGACTAGTCTAGATTTAAGGTATTTATTTTTGTTAAATAAATTGTAATTTTTCAAAGAAGAAATAATTCGTTCAAAGATGGAGACGAGTTAAAGACGGATCCGTAAGAATCGTGCGCCCTACGGTGAATGGCATCCCGATTTGTAATATAATTGATTTAAATGATGACGTGGCGTTTAAAATCAATGGATATTTGGCTTTAAATTTGCGCTTGAATCCATGCGTTTTTCAAGATATTTAATTTTGTCTTGAGGTGGATCATCGAGAAAAATACAATTTAAACTGAAAATCAAACCAAAAATTATGAATTTCCTTGCTTCACACGAATACAAAATGGGTGATTTTTGAACCAAAACCCGAAGAACTAACCAATTTGCCAAATGTGTTTGCAAGAGATGTATAATGAAAAAGCTAGGAATGAAAAATTGATAAGTATATTTTGATGATTAATTTGTTTGATACAAATTAATTTTCTCTCCATGATTTATTTATTGTGAAATCTTTTGGTGATGTTGTGAGGTCCCGATTAAAACCGATTTTGCGCGTGCGGAAGGAATTTCACATGCATATAATTCCCAAAGGATGATTCCATATTTTTGCTTTAAGAACGGTGTGTGACCCTTAGGCTCGATCAAGCAAGTAATAAACATATTTAATCAAAAATTACTTAGGTATTTTATTGTGGTTCGGATACTTCTCACATCCACTCATCCTTATTTTATATTAACCTAACTAACCAACTATTTTTTTTTTTAAATTAAAGGTTTGTAATTGTTCTTTACCGTTTGTCACACTCAAATGGGATTTAAATTGACCCTCCCTTTCGCTCATTGTTTATCTGTTTTACTCACCTACAAACTTAACCGAGTGATTGTGTTCATATTTTTTTGGTTTTAATATGTTGAGATTTTCCCTTATATTTGTTTTAATTTTGTGTTGATGGGGAAATTGATACAAAATATATTTTTATTCGATTCATCATGGGTAACCTTTTAATCCTTTAATGCTCAATATCTTGAAAAAAAATGCTTGAATCATTTGGCTTTAATTTTTGAAGCGAAACCTCCATTTCCTTCTTCTTTTACAAAATGGGTGCAATGTTGTTAAAGTGAAGAGAGTAATAACCAAAAGATGCGGTAATATTCCACCTTTGGAATATAATGAATGGGAGCTATGTCAATCCAATATGATAAAAAATTATCTTGACAACCTTTTGGGGATTGATAATGATTTATTAAATATATTTTCCGGCCTTCTTATTGATTTCGACATTTTTGTGCTCATCGCCGATTTAACGATCAATCGGCCGAAATCTTGCTCATCACCGATTTCTTTGAAATATGATGTTCGTCATCGTTGAAAAGTCTTGGCGTGGCATTTCAAGATGGAGTTCTCTTGAACGAGCGGGGGAGAAATTCAAGACGACGTTTTTCAAAATCAAGCCAAAGAAAATCAAACCATGATAATTGGATAATTTGTGCCCAATG
The DNA here is from genome assembly GCA_037126765.1 of Stenogyne calaminthoides. Classification (NCBI taxonomy): domain Eukaryota; kingdom Viridiplantae; phylum Streptophyta; class Magnoliopsida; order Lamiales; family Lamiaceae; genus Stenogyne; species Stenogyne calaminthoides. The sequence goes on from JBBCBC010000026.1 coordinate 10,877,369, forward strand.
TGTTTTTTTTTTTTTGCTTTATTTAAAAACACAACGTATGTTTACTGTCATTTTTTCTTGTGCTTTATTTAATTTGTTTAAATGTGTTTGCATGAGAATTGTCCAATGAAAAATGTCAAATTCAAAAAATTACTAAGTATATTTTGATGATTAATTTGTTTTGATACAAATTAATTTTGACCTCCATGATTTATTTATTTGTGAAATCTTTTGGAGAAATTCCCTTCGGACCTCCATTACGGTCAAAAGATAGCTTTCACATGAATAAATTCCCAAAAGGATGATTGTGAATTATTATTAGTGGCGGCTGACCCTCCCACGAGGCTCGATCAAAGCGAAGTAATAATTTAATTTGCGTATTTAATCATGGTTATTACTTAGGTATAAAATTGATATTTATATATTTCTCCGAAGTCCCCAAATTTTATATTGGTCAAGTTAGCCCGATTATTATTTTTTTTTAAATTAAAGGTTTGTAATTGTTCTTGTTTGTAACCTGCTTGAATGTGATTTAAATGATGACCCTCCCACGAGGCTCATTATGCATGATTTGAACAAGCTGAGGTTGGAAGAAGGAATGACTGCTAGAGAGCACATTTCTAGGGTAATGGTCCTCTTTGAAGAATTGACACATCTTGGCGAAAAATGTGATTTCAAGAGAAAAATTGATTTCATTCTCAAAAATCTACCAAAGAGCTATGATCATCCTTATGTAAGATACCTATTGGAAGATGTGAATTTTACTGTGGATGATCTCAAAAGCGCCGTTACTTTGGTTGAAGAGGACATTGAGCGCAAGAAAGCGAACATGGTCTCAAAAAAGGTCACCGCTTTTGTGTCGTTCTAGGCCAATTGGTGGTAAGAACGATGAAGAGACAAACAGGATAAACCAGTTCTATTCAAACTTCAAGGATGAAAGTTTAAGCAAGAGGATATGTTTGGAATGTGGGGAGAAGGGACATAGGAGATGGGCCTGTTCCAATTCCGAAAGGAGTGGAAAGAAAGGTAATTCACACTCACTAGTAGTTGAAACTTGTTTAGCGGAGTATGCTACCCACTCGTGGGTATTGGATACGGGATCCACTGATCATATATGTTTCACATTGTAGGGTTTCAAGCAGACTCGATAACTAAGTGAGAGTGAGATCCTCATCACACTAGGCTACGAGAGTGGCAGCTAAAACAGTTGGAGAAGTGCATCTGTCCTTTGGAGACAAGACGTTAATTTTTAAGAGATGATCTTTATGTTCCTGTTTTTCAGAAAAACCTTATTTATATTTCTAAACTGTTTATCGATGGATATTTTGTTCGTATTAATAAAGATGTTACTGTTTTTCGTAACGATGTGATTATCTGTCGTGGAACTTTGAGGAACAATCTCTATATTATTAACTGTGCACATCACTTACAAAATGCATCCTATAACACATCTACTATTTCTTGTAAACGAAAGAGTTTTTCTTTGTGGATGATCTACCGACGTGAACGAGACACTTCTTTGGCACCTAAGATTAGGTCATATTAACCCAAAAAGGATTCAAAGGTTGGTGAAAGATGGTTCTTTGGGGTCTCTCCAAATTGAGCCATTTCCGACTTGCGAATCGTGCTTGGAAGGTAAAATGACCAAGAGGGCATTTGGAGCCAAGGGGCTTAGAGCTAAAGAAGTATTAGAAATCGTTCACACCGATGTGTGTGGTCCAATGCAAATCAAATCTAGAGGTGGCTACGAGTATTTCGTTACTTTTATCGATGATTACTCACGCTACGGATACATTTTCCTAATGAAGCATAAATCTTGAGACCTTTGATAAATTCAAAGAATTTAAGGCTCAAGCAGAGAATCATAAGGGAAAAAGTATCAAGTTTCTACGATCTGATCGTGGAGGCGAATACCTCAGCGATGAATTTCTGAACTACCTATCGGAAGTGTGGATTGCATCCCAGTTGACTGCACTCGGTACCCCTCAACAAAATGGGGTTGCAAAACGAAGGAATATATCGCTTTTAGAAATGGTAAGGTCAATGATGAGTTATGCGGATTTACCAAAATCGTTCTGGGGTTACGCATTAGAAACAGCGGCTTATATTTTGAACCTAGTGCCATCCAAATCGGTACCTAAAACCCCGAGAGAATTGTGGATGGGGCGCAAGCCCAGTTTCAGACACATCAGGATCTGGGGGTGTCCGACATACGTGCTAGACAAGGAAGCTGATAAATTGGATGCACGTTCGGAATTAAGGATGTTCATAGGGTACCCCAAAGGAACTAAAGGATGCATGTTCTATGGTCCCGAAGATCAAAAGGTGGTAATCAGTACTAACTTTAGATTTTTGGAAGAAGACTATATGAACAGTTGAAAGCCTAGAAGTGAAATTACCTTAGAAGAACTTAGGGGGCCAACTCCGTTGCCAACTATACAAAATGATATACCAAATGTCACGCCTACACAATCGGAACCTCGTCGTAGTGGGAGGGTTATCAGACAACCCTAGAGATTCTTCGGGATCGGAGAGTCTTCGGACTTGATCTCCGCAGAAGAATCAAATCCATGGTCCTACAACGAGGCGATCCAAGACAAAGATGCTCAATCTTGGCAAACAACAATGGAAGCCGAGATGGGTTCAATGGATCACAACAAGGTGTGGGAGCTAGTCGAACCACTTGATGGGGTAAAACCCATCGGATGCAAGTGGGTATACAAGAGAAAAAGGGGACCGGACGAAAGGGTTGAAACCTTCAAAGTAAGACTTGTGGCGAAAGGGTACACTCAGAAAGAAGGGATCGAGTATGAGGAAACTTTTTCGCCCATAGCCATGCTCAAGTCCATCCGCATTCTCTTGTCGATTGCTGCGCATCTAGATTTTGAGATCTGGCAAATGGACGTCAAGACAGCTTTCCTAAATGGAAATCTTGACGAAGAAATCTATATGCAACAACCCGAAGGCTTCATTGAGAAAGGCCAAGAGCATCTGGTTTGCAAGCTCAGGAAGTCCATTTATGGACTGAAGCAAGCATCCCGAGCTTGGAATTAGTGTTTTGATCAAGTTATAAAATCCTACGGATTCGATCAAAATGAATTTGAAAGTTGTGTCTATAAAAAGCGTGACGGAACTGCATTGGTATTTTTGGTACTATACGTGGATGACATTTTGCTCATCGGAAATGATGTAAAGGTGTTATTAGACGTAAGGGCATGGCTATCAAAACAGTTCGATATGAAGGACTTTGGGGAAGCCGGTCACATCCTAGGGATCAAGATCACTCGAGATCGCAGGAAAATAATGATCGGGCTTTCGCCAGCCTCATACATAGATACTATTTTGAAGCGCTTTCAAAGATGCGAGATTCCAAGAAAGACTTTGTGCCCTCTGGACACCGCGAATCCATCTATCCAAAGAGATGTGTCCCAAGACACGTAAAGAGATAGATGACATAAAGGGCATCCTTTATGCTTCGGGCCGGGGAAGCCTCATGTATGCAATGTTTGTGTAATGCGAGAGACCGATATCTGCTTTCGTAGGGCATGGTGGCAAGATATCAAAGTAACCCCGGAAAGAGCATTGACCAGAAGAAAGAACATTCTCAAGGCACGAAAAGGACACGGATGTAATGTTGGTTTAAAAAAGTCGACGATCGATCCCCATCTGTTACACAAACTCGGATTTCCAATCAGACATTGACTCCAGAAAGTCTACCTCGGGTAGTGTGTTCTGCATGGGGGGAGGAGCCATGACATGGAGAAGCGTAAAGCAGAAATGCATCGCTGATTCTACCATTGAAGCCGAGTACAAGCGGTTTGGCTCAAGAACTTCCGGGTGGACTTAGATGTGGTCCCGAATTTGCCCAGCAAAATCACGGTCTAATGTGATAACGCCGGAGCAGTTACAAATTCAAGGGAACCGAGAGCCCACAAAGCCAGCAAACACATTGAAAGAAAATACCATCTCATACGAGAAATCGTTAAGAGAGGAGACATTGAGGTGGTTAAGATTGCAACGGAAGACAACCTAGTATATTCGAGAGACATGTGGAAGGAATGGGTGTCAAGGATGTTACCAATCTGCTTTGAGTATAAGTGGGAGAAATATTATTAGGTTCGTGTAGGGTGACATTATATGTCACATAAAACACGAGACATGTTGTAGTATACTTAAAAGCAGACTTTGAGTATAAGTGAGAGATTGTTGGGGTTATACTGAAAAGTATGCTTTTACTTTGTATAACCAAACTGAAGTTTCTTATTTATTTACTGAAATAAATTATTTAATCACTGTTGCATTAAATATGAATGAATGTTATATATCTTTATTGCAAACCCGTTCAATAAGACAATACGTATTACGTTGTAGTTAATTTGGTGATACTCGATCACTGAAGATCAAATTAACAGCCCTCATAATTAAGTACAAATTAACAACCTAGATGGAAATGAACGAACCATCATGAACCTGTTGAAGTGTGAGACCCAGATTGGCCTGTCTTGACCAAGGGATCACACTAGCGCATTTAGGTGCGTTGAATGAGGATCTACAGGAGGACAAATTCTTCGGTACTGAATATACAAGAATTAGACCTCAGTGGTGCGTTGTTTCTTAATCTCCGTCCCTTAAATAGGATCGTGTGAAATTAATAACTATTGCTTTGACTTATGATGGGAAGAGAGTCAATGCGATTCTATACCTTATATCTTAGGCAATATTATTAATTACATGACGATTGCTGACATTTAATACGGAGAATTGCGTGCAAGTACGTCTTGCTTGGTTTGTCCCCTTGGTGGGCTCATATCCTTTATCATGCCAAATCTTGCAAGTGGAAATTTATTTCCGGCATGGATAATAATGTTGAGTTGTCTTTACTCCAAGGACAAATATATTAATTAATATAAAGCTTGTTCAGTGGCTTAATTAATTAATGGACTAAGATAATCTTAAACGTGGGAAATAATGACCGGGAGCCATGTTATATGTGAAATCGTAATATGGGTTAAGATGGATAGTTCAATATTAATTTTATAGTGGGGTAAATTAATATTAATGGACTTGAATAATATTTGGCCCAAAATATTAAAGTTTCATAGTCCATTGGAGGTCCAATCTTAATTCTCCTAAAGGCCCCCAAAATAGCCCAAAATAAAGTCCAATTAATGAGAGAGAGAAGAAATATTCTTGCTATATTTCCAAGTGAAATTTTCGAAAATCTTGTCTATTAAAGGAAGAAAAGATTGTCTTGACTTTCTTGTAGATATTTTATGAAAAGAGATAAATTCAAGATGTCATAAATTCAAGATGTCAAATCTTGACTCCTTTATTAGTGTAAATTTTCGAAAATATAGGTAGAAGAAGGGAAAGAGATTTTTATGAAAAATTTAATTAAGGAGAAAAGAATATACAAGATATATTCAAGATTTCTTGGAGACCAAGAAAAGATTTTCTTCCTTACTTTCCTAGCCCTATTTTTCGACCCCCTCCTCCCTATTTATAGGGGATGAGCTCTTCATTCCCAAGTGCAATTCCATGTGTTGGAAATATTAGAAATCCACAAAGGTGGTAGCAAAATATTTAAATTCTCTCCCATTAAAATCGTTCGTTGAAATCTTCCCACCGGATAGCGTTCGTGGACTTTGGGGATATATTTGGGAAGACTCTTGGGTTGATTCATCCGTTTGATTCTTCAAGAGGTTAGTAATTCTGTAACTTCTAGTTCCGCATGTTTAGGATTTACGTGAATTATGTGTAGCATGCTGTTTATTATTATGTTGAATTGATTTAGGATTAATTCATGTTAGTAATTAACTGTTTAATTTAAATATGTATTTAAATAATCACCTCGAATAGATTCGGGCACCCCGATTTTCCCAACACCATTTTCCTTTCCCTCCCTCAATCTTGGCCTTGAGAGTGTGTTTTATTATTTTGTTCACTGCCTCGACCTGACCGTTTGACTGTGTATGCTATGGAGTCGAGAAGAGCTTTGTGATCTTCCATTTCTTGAAAAAGACATCGATTTTGAGGCCGTCAAATTGTTTACCATTGTCAGATATGATCGCTTGTGGTAAACCAAATCTGCAAATGATGTTCCGCCATATGAATTTGATGACGTGATCTTGATCTATGGTCGCTAATGCCTCAGCCTCAGCCCATTTTGTGAAGTAATCTACCGGCACCAGGGCGTATTTGACCGAGCCTGGATATGTTGGGAGTGGGTCAATGATGTCTATCCCCCACTTTGCAAATGGCCAAGGACTGAGGATGCTGGTGAGCTCTTCTGGGGCAGCTTTGATGGAAGGGGCATAGATTTGGCATCTATGGCACTTGCGGGCGAAGACGATGGCATCGGCCATTAGTGTAGGCCAAAAATATCCTTACCTTGTGGCCTTATGGGCCAGCGATTCTCCCCCGGCGTGGTTTCCTCATGCCCCTTCGTGTATTTCGCACACGACGACTTGCTCTTGTTCGGGTGTGATACAGCGAAATAGGGGTATGCTGAAGCCTCACTTGTATAGCTGGTCATTGGTCATTGTGTATCGTGCGGCTCGTAATTGCAATTGCCGAGCTTGGACTCGATCAGTTGGCTGGAGATCTGTTGTCAAGTATTCAATGATGAGTGTCATCCAGTTCGATGTTGGGGTTTCTAAGGTCGCGACTCTTTTTGACACCCATGGATGTTTACATTTCTAGGCGATGAGTGCTTCATATTGGATGGGTGGGATAATGTGGAATTATGGTGATATCCTTCATTTCGGTGACCCCATCCACAAATAGTCGTTAGCCGTTTGAACATTCTTTGAGAAGGTATCGACTCAGTGAGTTTTATTCTCTCGGATCGGGTTTGACATGGATCCGTATCCTCGAACTTTTGACACAATATTTTTATAATCTCTTGGTAGGTTGCCATCCCAACCTAACACCGTCGTTTTAGTGTTTGATGCTTCTTATTCCCCGAGACCAGTAGGCCATCGAAGGTGGAATCAAGAGTGAACTTGTCTTTTTTGACACCCATGGATGTTTACATTTCTAGTCCGATGAGTTTTAGCTTCATATTATGCCTCGTTGTTAGTCGTTGAAGGGGAAAGTCGAACAAGTGATGGAATTATGGAAGGAGGTGCCCTCCGGGCTAATTAGAACTAATCCGGCTCCCAATTTATGGGAGGTCGCTAACCCATCCACAAATAGCTCCCACGGTTCATGCAAGATTGTTTGAACATTCGACCTCGATGAGAAAAGTAAAATCAGTCGGCGATGAAACAGTCGGCTAGTGCCTTGAACTTTTAATGGAACGGGCGGGCGCGTATGTTATTCGATCTTGTCCGACCTCAATTGCCCATTTGAGGCATCGGCCCTTTGTATCCGGTCCGGTCATGTGTACACAAAAGCACATTAACAACTATATGGATGTGATAGAAAGTGAGGTCTTCGACTTGATGATCGGGGATTTGAATATTACCTCGAATTTCCTTCCACGCTATGATTCTTCAAAAGAAGATAATGGAGGATCCGTCAAGTGAAATTAAAAGCCAAATATTCAAGCAACTTTTCTAACAACACCGAAGCATTACATATCCAAATTTACCCAAGAGTGTTCTTCATTGTATCTAAGCAAAATGCCATATCCTAATTTGGATTTTCCCAACCTTAGCATTGAGGCTAAATCAAAAAATTCATTCTTGGAAACCAAACAACTTCTACCCAAACCAGGGTAGGTTAAGTTTGTAGGTTGAGTGTGAACTTCAGAAACATCTAGCCATTTCGAAAGGATGCAAGATATAGGAAAAGTCTTTTCCCTTGAAACATCTAGCAATCCCGAAGGGAGGGCGGCAATCTTAAGTCCCGCTTAAGTAAGTTTTTGATTTTATCAAGAGCTTCTGGATTTCGTCCGTGTCCATTCGAATTTTGTGTTCTTTTCGGATCGTTTTCGACCCGCATGGTTTTACATTTGTCCCCATTCGGAGATGAACATGTTCAAGGCCCTCCGCACAACCCGTGAGTTTCCGCACTTCTTTCACATTTTTTTCACCATTTCCCCCATGTCTAACATGGCTTTGACTTTTGCGGGATTGGCCTCTATTCCTCGCTTGCTTACCAGATGTCCCAAGAACATTCCAGATTTGACCCAGAAATTACATTTCTTGGGGTTTAGTCGCATGTTGAATTTTCTTAGGATGTCAAAAGTTTGTGCCAGGTGCGTCAGGTGGTCTTACCCCAGTCTTTTGACGACTAATACTTTATCTCCTTTCCATAAAATCTTTTCAAGAAAATCCTTCTCCCTCTTTTCTTTAATAAATTCGAAAAATTAAGGAAAAAATAATGCAACAATAATTTATTTTATTTTAAGCACCTTTCATTTATTGGACTTTAATTTAGGCTACTTGAGGGGCCTTTAGGAGAATTAAGATGGACCTTCCAATGGGCTTCTGAATTCCAATATTGAGCCACAATATAATTCAGCCCATTAATATTAATTAATATCACTATATAATTAATATTGCACTATCCAACCTTAACCCATATTACGGTAATATGCCTCCCGGTTATTATTTCTCGTGTTTAAGATTATTTAGTCCATTAATTAATTAAGCCACTGAAAATCTTTATATTAATTAATATCTTTATCTTTGGAGTAAGGACAGCAAAGCTTTATTATCCATACAGGAAAATTAATTCCACTTGCAAGATTTGGTATGATAAAGGTTCCGAGCCCACCAAGGGGACCAATCACGCAAGACTTGCAAGCACACGATTCTCTGTATTAATCTTAGCAACCGTCGTACAATTAATATTATTGCCCAAGATATAGGGTATCGAAGTCTCAATGATTCTCTTCACATTTATAAGTCAAAGCAATAATTACTAATCGCACATGGTCCTTATTAAGTGACAGAGATTAAGAAATCAACAACCACTGAGGTCTAACTCTTCATCCCTTAAGTCAGTGCGAATGAGTTTATCCTCTCTGCAGGTCCGCTTCAGCACATCGAATGCACTAGTGTAATCTCTTGGTCAAGACAAGCCAATCTGAGACTTACACATCAACTTCTACCAATAGACTGTTCGGGTCTATCTAGGTTGTGAAACACGCACTAGTTTACAAGGGACTGTTAACGTGATCTTCTGTGATCTGGTATCACCACGTTAACTACAATGTAACATGTGCAATTATATGAACGGTTTGCAATAAATATATATAACATTCAATCATATTTAAAGCAACAGTGATAAATAATTTATTTCAGTAAATGAGTGTTTAATACATAGGTTATAAAAAGTAAAAGCATACTTTCACGTATAACCCCAACAACCCTATCCCCGCTCGGGACGGTTGGGGGACTCTCCAGGACCGGCTCATCCAAAAGGCGAATGAAGGCGGAGATAAGGGAGATAGAGAATGCCAGGAAAATGGTGTTACCGGTTTTCACGGTGGGGGAGGAGACTATCATGATCGAATTGGGCGAAAAGGATAAAGTCGACATAGTCTATCCAAACGTCGACCCTTTGGTGATTAAAGCCAATATCTTGGGCACTACCATATGCCGGTTGTTGGTAGATGGACCCTAAACCAGCTCGGGGACTATGACGCCTACTTCACCCCATGCGACCACATAGTGAAGGGCTTTAGAGATGCAACTGTGAAGCCGACAGGAATGATCCGCCTAGCTGTTGAGCTAGTTTCCACTTTGTATGAAGAAGTTAGGGCCACTAGGCTTTTAGATTTTCTAGTTGTCGACCTCCGAGCTCCTATAACGGTTTCCTCGGGAGTCCCTTTGAACATGAATTCGAGGCTGCTTCCTCAACTTTTTATTTTTGTGTAAAGTTTCCCACCAAGAGTGGGCTGGTAGGCACCATCAAAGGTGACCAAGTTGATGCAAGAGGTTGTTTGATTTATTCCTCGTCTTTTTCAATTCCGCACCGATATCTAGTAAACAAATACTTGTAATAGATAGTGAAAACAATGCGAAGAATTGAGTAACAAGATAAACAAGAAAAGAAGTCATGATGACCTCGATCCAAGAATGGGGCCCGAACCAGAAGAATTTTTGCTCGAGCAGAGATAGACGACCCCGCCCGGGAAAGACCTCGAGAAAGTCAAGATAGACCCAGCCCGACCGGATCTAGAAGTAATCATAGGCTCCAAGATACCAGACGACCTAAAGGGGAAAGTCATCGAATTTCTCAAAAAGGACTTGGATGTCTTCGCATGGTCACACAAAGACATGGTGGGGTTCGACCCAAAGGTCGCGTGTCATAAATTGCTCATAGATCCAGATCAGAAGTCGATAGCCCTGGAAAGGCAAAAATTCGGCCCAGAGAAGTATGCAGCGTTAGCCGAAGAGGTAAAGAAATTATTAGACAACAACCTGATCACACAAGCCGATCAACCCCAATGGGTGGCTAACGCCGTGTTGGTGAAAAAGTCGAACGGGACTTGGCGACTATGCATCGACTTCACTTACCTCAACAGTGCTTGTCCAAAGTACTTCTTCCCCGTGCCCCACATCGACCACCTGATAGATAACAAGGCGGGCCACGAAATGATGTCTTTCATGGACGCCATTGCAGGCTATCATCAGATTGCCATGCACGAGTTAGACCGGCAGCATACCTCGTTCTTGACAAAAAAGAATATCTATTGCTGGAAAAGAATGTCTTTCGGTTTAAAGAACGCAGGGGCAACATACCAAAGACTGGTCAACCACATGTTTGCTGACCTCATCGACAAGTTGGTGGAGGTTTACATGGACGACTTTGGAATACAAGATTATCCCATAAATTCAAGAAATCTCTCACTTGGTCTCTTTAATATGTAAATTTCGAAAATTATAGAGAGATAATAGGAAGAAAGATTTTCTTGATTTTCTTGAAAAGATTTTATGGAAAAAGATATGTGTTCTTGGAATACAAGAATATCTCATAAATTCAAGAAAGATCCAATCTTGAGAATCTCCTATTTATTTCGAAATATTAGGCTAAATAAGGGTGTGAGATTTTTGTGGAAAAATACACATGAAAAGAAGAATATATGGGATATATTCAAGATTTCTTGGAGATCAAGAAAATATCTTTCCTAACCCTATTTTGAGCCCTAATTTTCGTCCCCCTCTCTATTATAAATAGGGGATGAATGTTTCATCTCCAAGACACTGGGATTGATCTTTTTTTGGAAAAATATCAGCGTCGATAAAATATCAAATATTTTGAAACGTTGACAATTTGTGTTTTTCGAAAAAAATTCAATTGCGTGCACCAATTCCATGTGCTAGAAATATTAGAAATCCACAAAGGTGGTGCAACAATTTTATTTTTTTCCTTTGTTTTATAAATCGTTCATCGGAGAACCTCCCACCGGGTTATTGAGCGAGGACTTGGGAATACTTGAGAAGGACTTTTGGTTGGTAGGCAGATACTTGATCCTGTCCATCTCAGACTGTCTCTCCAACGGGAACGTTTACATAAACTCCTAGAATTTCTGCATGCTAGGACTCTTTACGTGAATTTTATTTGCATGTCGTTGTTGGTGTAAATTATTATTTGAATTCACTTAGGTAAATTAATGCTAGTTATAATTGTTAATTTAAATTTGTGTTTATGAGGTCATCCCGATAGATCCTGGCAAATGTTATCCCAACAACTGGTATCAGAGCCCTGGTTCGGGCTCTGATCTTTTAAACTGTAATTTAAATTGTTGTTCATTAAAATTTGAAATTGGATAATAGAACTATTAGATCTGTTTTGCAGGTATCCAATTGTAATGGTATTTTAATGTGCTTATTTACATGCAAATAAATTATTGGTTTTTAATTCGATTCGTTCGGATTCGTTTTTCCTCATGAGAAAATCCACGAGTAGATTAGTATTTGTTTGATTTGTTCAATGTAATAGACTAATCTAGATCTAGGTTTATTTATTTTGTAAATAAATTATAACCGGATCGTGAATGAAGACAGAGACGGAGAATTAAAGACAGACGTCCGAGTGCCCAGACGTCACCTTTAAGGCGAGTACGCTGCCAGGCTAAGCGAAATACTAGCGACAAGATCATCCGGCGATCGCGGATGGCTACGGTATGGCACATAATATACAAGAAAGCATAAGCGCGGCTTCCAAAGCCGGGCGATGAGGCGTGGGACCCCGAACACGACGCTGCGTTAAAGGCGATGCTTAAGCCAAGAAGGCCATAGGGCGATGAAGATAAATGAAAGCCAGGCGAGAGGAGCGTCGATAGCGCACACGGACTCCGCGCTCGGGTCATGAGCTACTCATTTTCCGGACGTTGTCCTAACCCAAGACGGAGGACACTCATTAAAGAATTGTTGCGAATTCAGTGGGAGCCTTTCGAGACGAACGATGAAGGCAAAAGAAAAGACGATTTCTCAAGATCAAGATATGGAATTTAAACCATGACATTTGGATATATGTGCCCAACTTGATTTATTTTATCTTGATGCTTGTTTTAAATTCGTGCTATTTTATTTGTTAAATATGTTTGCATGATTTAAAATTGTCAAAAGAAAATCTCACTTTCGAAAATTACTAAATATGTTTTAATTGACAAATTTTATTCCGGATAATAAAATTACGTCAATATTGACCTCCATGATTTATTTATTTGTGAATTGTTTTGGAGAAATTTCCCCAACGGAATGGCCAAAAGATGGTTTTCACATGAATAAATTCCCAAAAGGATGATTGTGAATTATTATTAGTGGCGACGATGACCCTCCCAACGAGGCTCATTCAAAGCAAAGTAATAATTCTGTATTTAATCATGGTTATTACTTAGGTATAAAATTGATATGCATATACTTCTCTGAAGTCCCTGTCAATTTTGTATTGGTCAAGTGAGAGCCGACTATTAACTTTGAATTAAAGGTTTGTAGCTGTTCCTGTTTGTAACCTGCTTGAATGTGTTTAAATAGACAGTTCACCCGACGTGACCTATTTAAACTGTTTTGAGATGTCGGCTGATGCATGTTCATATTGTTTTGAGATTTTGATATGAATAATGTGATCGAATTATGTGATATTTTGTACTTGTACAAATTGCTATTTATTTCAGTTCAGCATGTCGCAACCTTTTAATCCACTGTTAATATACTTAAAGTCAAATAGAATTGTATTGGAAACTATGTTGATTGGAAACGAAAAATTATGATTGTCCTAACTGCACAAAAGCACAAGTGGATTCTTGACACACCAAAATTTAGATGAGCCAACTGACGAGTCAAAAACGCGGGGCTCGTCAGATCACCTTGCGAGAGATGTTTTCGCTGAAAATGGTGGAGGGCAACCCCGTAAGGGATTACGTCCTCAAAAATTGATGGCTCATTTTGAACAAACTTGAGGTTCTGGGTGCAGATTATGATTACTTTGGTCTCACTAGCTAATTTGTTGTAAGCTTTGGTCTCGGCAGAGACGTTGATGGGGCACCAAACTCAAGTTTTGACGGCAAGTGGTCCGTCTTCATCTTCTAGGCCAAGGGAAGGCAAGAAGAAGAAGAGGACCAAAAGCCATAAGCAATCAAACTCAACTGTTGCCAAGGGCAATGGTAAGATGAGGGATGCTGGTGGTGTCAAGGAAAATCCAAAGGGGAAGTGCTTCAACTGTGGTGAAGAAGGACAATGGAGGTTTGCCTGTTCCAACCCCAAAAGGGCCGGAAAGAAAGGTAATTCTCACGCACTAGTTGTTAAAACTTGTTTAGAGAAAACGTTCAGAAAAGGTGAACGAGATACTTTTTTGGCATCTATGATTGGGTCATATTAATCTAAATAGGATCCAAAGGTTGGTGAAACATGGTTCATTGTCGGACCTACAGATGGAACTATTTCCAACCTGCGAATCATGTTTAGAGGGTAAAATGACCAAGAGGGCATTTGGAGCCAAGGGGAATAGAGCCACAGAAGTGTTGCAAATCGTTCACACTAACGTGTGTGGTCCAATGTCAACCAAAGCTAGAGGTGGTTATGAGTATTTCGTGACATTCAATGATGATTACTCAAGGTTCGGATACATTTTCCTAATGAAACACAAATCGGAAACCTTTGATAAATTCAAAGAGTTCAAAGCCGAAGTGGAGAATCATATGGAAAAGAGTATCAAGTTTCTACGATCTGATCGTGGAGGTGAATACCTCAGAGATGAGTTTTTGAACTACCTATCAGACAAGGGCATTGTTTCCCAGTTGACTGCACCTCAACAAAATGGGGTTGCAGAACGAAGAAACAGAACACTCTTAGAAATGGTCAGATCCATGATGAGTTATTCAGATCTTCCCAAGTCGTTTTGGGGTTATGCCTTGGAAACAGTGGTTTATGTTCTAAACTTGGTACCATCCAAATCGGTTCCCAAAACCCCTAAAGAGTTGTGGACCGGGCGCAAGCCCAGTCTGAGTCATCTTAGGATTTGGGGGTGTCCGGCATACGTGCTAGACAAGGAAGACGGTAAGTTGGATGCACATTCGGAACTAAGGCTATTTATAGGATATCCCATGGGAACGAAAGGGTGTATGTTCAATGGTCCCAAAGATCAAAAGGTGGTAATAAGTACGCACTTTAGGTTTTTGGAAGAAGACTTTATGAACAATAGAAAACCAAAAGTGAGATTACCTTAGACGAAATAAGAGGGCAAACTCCTATACCAACTGTACAAGTTGATATACCAAGCGTCACACCAACACAACCGGAACCTCGACGTAGTGGGAGGGTTGTTCGACAACCTGAGAGATTCATGGGGATAGGAGAATCTTCGGATTTGGTCCATGGGGATAATGAATCAGACCCCTGGTCTTACAAGGAGGCGGTCCACGATAAGGATTATGAATCCTGGCAAACTGTGATGGAAGCCGAGATGGGCTCAATGGATCATAATCAAGTGTGGGAGCTAGTGGAACCACCCAGTGGGGTAAAACCCATTGGATGCAAGTGGGTCTACAAGACAAAAAGAGGACCAGATGGGAAGGTCGAGACCTTTAAAGCTAGGCTTGTGGCAAAGGGATACACTCAAAAGGAGGGTATCGATTATGAAGAAACCTTTTCTCCTGTAGCCATGCTTAAGTCCATCAGTATTCTCTTGGCAATAGCTGCGCATCTAGATTTTGAGATCTGGCATATGGATGTCAAGACAGCTTTCCTTAACGGGAGTCTTGACGAGGAAATCTATATGCAACAACCCTAAGGTTTCATCACGAAAGGTCAAGAGCACCTTGTTTGCAAGATAAGGAAGTCCATTTATGGACTAAAGAAAGCATCTCAGGCATGGAACCAATGTTTTGTTCATGTAATCAAGTCTTATGGGTTTGATCAAAACGAGTTTGCAAGTTGTGTGTATAAGAAGTGTGACAGAACTGCCTTGGTATTCTGAGTACTATACGTAGATGATATTCTGCTCATCGGAAATGAAGTAAAGGTTCTGTCAGACGTAAGGGTATGGCTGTCAAAACAGTTTTATATGATGGACTTAGGGGAAGCCGGTCATATTCTTGGGATCAAGATCACTCGAGATCGAAAGAAAAGAATGATCGTCTTATTTCAAGCTTCATACATAGACACTGTTTTGAAGCGATTCAGCATGCAAGATTCCAAGAATGGTTTTGTACCCTTCAGGCACGAAATCCATCTATCGAAAGACATGTGTCCCAAGACACAAGGGGAGATAGATGACATGAAAGACATTCCTTATGCGTCGGCAGTAGGGAGTCTTATGTATGCAATGATGTGCACGAGACCGAATATTTGATACGCCCTTGGCATGGTAGCGAGATATCAAAGTAATCCCGGAAATCAACACTGGACTGCAGTAAAGAACATTCTAAAGTATCTGAAAAGAACTCGGGATAGAATGTTGGTTCAAGAACACGAGACCGGATATTTGGACTCGGATTTCCAATCAGATATAGATTCTAGAAAATCTACCTCGAGTAGTGTGTTTTGTCAAGGGGGAGGAGCTGTAACATGGAGAAGCGTTAAGCAGAAATGCATCGCTGATTCTACCATGGAAGCCAAATATGTAGCTACTCTTGAAGCAGCAAAAGAAACGGTGTGGCTCAAGAACTTCCTAGTGGACTTGGACGTTGTTCCGAATTTGCCAAGCACAATTATGGTTTTTTGTGATAATCCCGGATTTGCCCACAAGGCCAACAAACACATTGAAAGTAAATACCATCTTATACGAGAAATCGTTAAGAGAGGAGATATAGAGGTGGCAAAGATCGCGTCGGAAGACAACCTAGCTGATCCATTCACAAAGAGTCTGCCTCTGTTAACATTCGAGAGACATGTGAAAGGAATGGGTGTCAAGAGCGTTGCCAATCTGCTTTGAGTATAAGTGGGAGAAATATTATTAGGTTGATGTAGGTGACATTAGATGTCACTGTATAATACATTAGATGTGTTGTGGTATACTTAAAAGTTGACTTTGAGTATAAGTGGGAGATTATTGGGGTTATACGTGAAAGTATGCTTTTACTTTGTATAACCTATGTATTAAACACTTATTTACTGAAATAAATTATTTATCACTGTTGCTTTAAATATGATTGAATGTTATATATATTTATTGCAAACCGTTCATATAATAACACATGTTACATTGTAGTTAACGTGGTGATACCAGATCACAAAAGATCACGTTAACAGTCCCTTGTAAACTAGTGCATGTTTCACAACCTAGATAGACCCGAACAGTCTATTTGTAGAAGTTGATGTGTAAGTCTTGGATTGGCTTGTCTTGACCAAGAGATTACACTAGTGCATTTGATGTGCTGAAGCGGACCTGCAAAGAGGATAAACTCATTCGCACTGACTTAAGGGATGAAGAGTTAGACCTCAGTGGTTGTTGATTTCTTAATCTCTGTCACTTAATAAGGACCGTGTGTGCGATTAGTAATTATTGCTTTGACTTATAAATGGGAAGAGAATCATTGAGACTTCGACACCCTATATCTTGGGCAATAATATTAATTGTACGACGGTTGCTAAGATTAATACAGAGAATCGTGTGCTTGCAAAGTCTTGCGTGATTGGTCCCCTTGGTGGGCTCGAACCTTTATCATACCGATAATAAAGCTGAGATGTCCTTACTCCAAGGATAAAGATATTAATTAATATAAAGCTTTTCAGTGGCTTAATTAATTAATGGACTAAATAATCTTAAACACGAAAAATAATAACCGAGAGCCATATTACCGTAATATGAGTTAAGGTTGGATAGTGCAATATTAATTATATAGTGGTATTAATTAATATTCACTACAGGAAATCGCACATTTCGTGACGACAAATTTCGTCATAAAATCATCACTTTTCGTCACAAAAGGTGTTTGATGACGAAATTTTTTTGTCACAAAGAATGTCACTTATAGTGCGTCATATTAGGTAAATGTGACGTTATTTAAATTCGTCATATAAAGTTATCTTTTGATGACGCTAAAGGTCATCGTCACTATATCATTACATCTATAGTGACAAAAAAAAACGTCACATTTGGCTTCAAATTTTGTCATTGAATATGGTGTTTCGTCATTAAAAGTTTATCTTTACATGACAATTTGATTTATGTCGTGACGAAATGATGAGTGTCACTATTAATGTACATGTATAATGACGAAATAATTTGTCACCAATAAGTTACATTTCATGACAAAAGTTCTATTGTCACAAAATGACGGAGAAATGGTGACAAATTATTTTTGTCGGTATAATATAATATTTAGTGACGAGTACGATAACCATCACTAAAAGTTTAGATACGGCGACAACATAAATTTTGTCATTTTTTCAAAATTTTCGTCAAGAAAGAATTACACTAGAGCGACAAATATTTTATTATATAGTGACAACAAAATTCGTTACAAAAATGTAGGTTATAGTGACCAAATAATTTGCGTCGTTAAAAAAATATGAAAATAATGACAAAATATTTTTGTTATAATAAAATATTGTCTAGTGACGAAGATGATAATTGTCATTAAAAAAACTATGGTATAGTGACAACATATATCGTCAATACTAATTAGTATCTAGTGACAAATATTTTTGCGTCATTAAAAAATTGTGAAATTGTGACAAATTTTTTTTGTCATAATAAAATATTGTTTAGTGACGAATATGATAATTGTAATTAAAAAAACTATGGTGACAATCTAGAAATGATTAAATTTATTAAAGCATTATTTGAATTTTATATATTAAATTAATAAGTGGTCATACAAATAGCAGTGATAAACTAATTTCAATTATTATATGTAATAGAAAAAACATCACAATAAAACTAAATATAAAAAAATGAAGGATTGGAAGAGTAGGAGCTTATCACAAGTAATATTAAAGTCTTTTAAAAATGTGGATAGTATATTCTTCTAGTTTAAAAGAAGATTAATTAACCGCGAAAGCGCAATTCTAGTTTCATTAAATCACATCCTGGTAGTCTAGATAAGGCAGCATAAGATAAAAGATACACATCCAAATTAAGTTGCAAAAATAAAAGGTTTCAGAGTTAGCAAAATAAACATGTGATAGAGATTTCAATTTTCAGAGAGCAGCTGTCGTCAACCACGTAACCTTTCTCAGGGTCTTGCAGATCAGCAATTCGCATGAATTCAGGAAACCTCGCGCTCTTGGTGAAAAACTACATGTAATAACCAAACAGACTGAATAAATGAACTGTGAAAAACCTATTTAAAATCATTTCCAATTAATAATTGATTTCTATGGTTAGGACTTTCATAGATATAAAAAAAATCCCCATTTAGCTCATTCGTAGGATGAGATGATTATGCAGCCATGTAGTAATGCTTCAGTGAGGATTAGCATCTACTTTTGGATGGCAATATATCAAGAACACAGTAAACCAAAAGTTGTTTTGAAAGTTTTATGAAACCGTAAATCAACTCATAGTTCTCCAAATGGAGTGTGTAGATGTTATAGAAATGAATCAAGGGATATTTTGGCTTCCAAATTAATTGCAGTGAATCAACTCAAGGCTCAATATATAAAGAAAATAGCTATCCTGTGACAGAGTTATATTTTAATGTTGGATTATATTTAAGGGGCATTACACTGATAGAAGCTAATCCCACTTCATTATCTTTTTATTTCTACATTCTTCCCCATCTCATCATTCTAGTTTCTTTTAGAAACAGAGTTCAATAAATATAGTAACTAGTAAGGATAAAGTTAAATTTCTTAAAAATTTAACACATCGATGCATATTTAAGCATCTGAGATAATTTAAATTTGTTTTCTTTTTCACTACCCGAATAACCCGACATTTTATCTTGCAAAAAGTCACACACTAGAACAAATTCTTGACAAGTCCGGAAAAATTGTCTTTAAGAGTGAATGTAAATCAAGAACACGGGTACGTAATAATCGAGCAAACACGAATACGATGGTTGTAAGTAGTAATATCCTCAAAGAGAAATAATAATGTTGGCCCTAAGAACTAATCCGAAAATATCATGTTAAATAAAAAACTCAACCCTGGCAACATTATGATGGTTTATCGCTGTTACATAACCCTTTTCTATTTCCCAAAATCCCTACTGTTAAATAAGACCAGCAGTTGCATCTATTGTAGACACTCTATCCTTTTTCCTAACACTTTATACACGCATAACTATACATATTGAAGCATCGAACATAGGTATACTCTTCCAACCAGATTCACGTAAAAATCATAAAGCCAATCAAAACTCATCTCAATCAAACAATACCATCAATTTAATAAATTGGCACCACCCATTATTGCAACAACTTATATATGTGAATATGTCAGACCATACTCCATTGACAAACCAGATTTTAGCAAAACTAAGATACAAACATATTGTTGATTCACATACAAGTTTGGGGGAGAAGGCATACACATTATATAAATAGATATAGAAGAATAGAAGCTAACCTTTATCATTCCATCTCTTCATTGTTGAACATATCCATTAGTTTGTTGAGAGTTGCACCTTGCTTGGAGAGTTGTGCTGTGAAATTTGCATTTTGAGCAGCAAGCGCGTCTTTCAAATCAGTTACTTGTGTTTGAAGTTCTTCCACCTTAGCTTTAAACTCCTGCAACTCTTTTATTGTTTCTTCTAGCTCATCTTTATATTCACTAGAGGTATCGTGCAACGAGCTGCGTTTACTTGGAGGCTGTGGACCGTAACCAAGACCTTTTGTGTATCCTGACCCATGGCCCAACACTTCAAGGACTATCTCTTCTTCAGTCTTCTCAAGTCCAAGCTCAATATACTCGTCTCTTTTTTTATCATCATGTCCTGATAATAAAGAATAAAATAGAAGTAAATTAACATCAAAATTTGTAACATAACTAAATATCATAAATATGTCTACACAACTTACCCAATTCTTCTTCGCCTCATTTGATTTCCATCCATCTTTCTTTGTACTGTGAGTATCCTCGTACAAGTGAATTCATCCACATAGTTCTCCAGCTAACTCAGTACGAGACTATAAAAAAATAGTTACTCCCCTGATCTAAAACTCATCATCAAATCAAAGATTCATAAAACAAAAGGTTGCAATACATTTATCCCCTGATCTAAATCTGATTTAGATAATAGTTTCCTCACAAGTTCTCATTCATAGGTATAAGATGTCAAGAAATGTTACGAAGGTGGATGCAACTTGAGGGAAGTTTTGGTGTTTATATATATACTCAATTGATGGTTATGTAATTATCTTTAAGGGTAATTGGGTTATGAAAGTTTTCTAAATCCACAGATCAGTTTTACTATGCTTTATTATAAGAAAAATGATAAATGAGACATAAAACAAAAGATCAAAGTTATACGAAACTACAAGTCCAAAAGTAAAATACAAACAAAAATCCAGCAGGCCCAAAAAAATAGAAAGCAACACATCAGCCCCAACTAAAACAAATAAACAAAGATCAACCAAAAGATAAGGATTATATCAGCCTAAAATCAACACCAAACGAGACAAACTGAAACTCAAGTAAGAAGTCCATTAGAAAACAAATAAAGGTTATCAAGACATAAATGAAATTTTAAACCTAGCATATAATTGCATAATTAATTTAACCAAATGTATGCTAAGTACGAGACTATGAAAAAAATAACAGTTATTCCCCTGATCTAAAACTCATCATCAAATCAATTTAACCAAATGTATGCTAAGTTTTTCACAAGAATGTTTCATTTTGTGTTGTCCATATAATCCACATTATTCAAGTATACTTTACACAATTCTTTTAACAGTTTTGTCCTTCAAATTCAACTGATGACCAAATCTTGATGTTATATGTTGCTTAGTTACAGAGGAATGTGTCGCAAAAACGGGTATAATTAGGATTTAAGATGTTTTATACCTATATATAGTCTATGTATATGTGTAAGCTTTGAGCTAAAGATTCCATAAAGTTATTATTCCCCAAATTACATTCTTAAATGAAACAAAAATAGTGTGCAGTGCTTTGACATAAAGCATAAATTATTTTCAAGTCAATTACTCTTCTTCTTCTTCTGTTTGAACTATATCCAACTCACAGAACTTTTTAATCTCAATTCCTAAATTAATCCTTCCCTTTTACGAGAATTTCCTACGCCATTTGTCTAAAAAATTAATTTTTTTTATCACAAATTACGAGATTCTTACTAGAAATGACTTCACAAAACACTGGTAAGAGATTCAGAACTCATTCTTTACTTAACAACTCCCAAAAAATCACTACACAGAAACCTATAAAATCAAAAAAACGATTGCCCAACAAATCGAAACAACACAACATGAAATTGGTACAATCCCTCATCGCAAAATACTCCATATTGCAAAGAAATTAAAACAGTCCACCATCAAAGGGCAACACATTTGTAATGTGCCACTGCTAATTCCCTAAAACTGTAGTATATCTTTTGCAAGAATAGTACAACTGAACTAGTAAGGAAATATCAAGACACGAATGAAATTTTAAACCTAGCATATAAGTGCATAATTATATACTTACAATTTCATGCGATCGAACCGTAAAAGCTTTTCTTCCGACAACATGTTTGCATTTCAATTTCTGACGGTTGCTTTTATTTACCTCACTACGACGCTACAAGAGAATTAGAATTGTAAAATTACAAATCAGAATTTGGCAATCGAAAAATCACAAATACCATTATGAATTTATAGCATTATTACCTTGAATTCGGTGATGCAAAATAATCACACGTGTCTTCCCAGTTTTTGGTCTTCGGGACCGACTGCTTGTTATTCTTCTTAGCCTCTTCCAAAGTTGCATATCTTGTGGAAGTCTTTGATCTGCAAATGGTAACGCTTTTGTCGAGAAGTGATTTTCATCCGCTCGATCACACTTTGTTTCACGCCCTGTTTATCCATATTCACATCCATGTGCATCTACAAACACACATAAAAACTGTTGGGAGATGAATTTAATAAAGATATGATTTTGATTAGATCCCAAAACCCCTGAGTATGACATGTTCAGGATAAACTTGATAGTTGAGTCGATTCGCTTAGAGATTCAGATGATATCCGCAAAATGTATAGTCACAGATATAAATCGATAGATCAAGATTCTCAAGAACTCAAGAAAGTTTCTCGAAGAAACCGGTTTCAAGATGAAACCGAGATATCAAGACTCAAGATGAAAACTGGAAGTTTCAAGACTCAAGAAATCGAGATATCAAGACTCAAGATGAAATCGAGATATCAAGACTCAAGATGAAATCAAGAATCAAGACTCAAAGATGAAGACTCAAAGATATCGGTCAAGATATCTGTGAAGACTCAAGACACAGAAACATGTAAGACTAAAAGATCAAGATCAAGAATATCGAAGGCACGCATATCAAGACTCAAGAATGTACCAATGCTCAAGATAAACCTCAATGTTCCGAGGCAATCAAATTATCTATCCAAGTATGCAATCTCGGTAAGATCGCGATTCCTTAGAAAAATAGATATTTGCCAAGACATTCAAATGCGCATAAAAGGAACTAAGAACAAAGTGTTGTTAAGGTTATATCACTCGTAGATTGTAACGAAAAGAGCCGTTGAGTTGTCTACCTTTAACCGAGACAAAAGTCAAAAAGAGGAAGACAACATCATGCCATCATCGACGACGACAAACGACGGTCATCAACAAAAGATGTCGGTACTAAGTTCCGATCGCAAAAAAGTGAAGATCAGCTACATGAAAGGCTATTGCCTAAAACGTGTTAGGGAGTCTCAAACCCTAAATATAGCCGTTCTTCACACACCATAAGAGGAAACTCACGAAGCTATCTCTCCAACGGATAGTTTTTCAAGAGTGACCTTGGTGTATGCCTATAAATACTTGTGACCTTCTACATTGTAAGGTTACGGGAAATTTATAAGCAACTCAAGAGCTCAAACTTATTATTGCAAGTTGAAGCACTCGAAAAACCGAGAATTTCCCAAGTGCTTTAAATCGAAGAGAGCTCATTCCACTAAGCCTAGGTTGATAAGATATATCCAAAGCTTAGTCGAGATATCCTAGCCTTCGCATTGTGCTTATTGTAAAGGATATCTCATCCTAGTTGGAAACCAACCAAGAAACCCCAAACCCTTTGTAAGGTAGTTTGAGTGTGATTGTTGGTGAGATTGGAGTTGTAAAGAGTTAGTAAACTACATTGAGGTAGTCAGAAAGCTCTAGAGAAGAAGTGAGTAATCTATCTTGGATGCCATGTAAAGCTTGTGTGAGTTTTGAGTTAGTAAACTACGAGGTAGTCGAAGCTCAAAATTAGAAAGGTTAGTAAACTACAGAGGTAGTCAGAAAGCCTTAGGAAGTGTTTAGTGAATTTCTCTGAAGAGATCAGGGAGAGTGGACGTAGGAGCTTGAGTCTCTGAACCACTATAACTTGCTGTGTTCTTTGCTTTCTGTTTTGCTTGATTTATCTGTTGCATTACTTTGTTTTGAAAGCATATTTTCATCGATATTTCAGGTTGGAATCAATCCAATTTAAAGTTGCATATAATTGAATCACACTAATCACTATTCCATTAAAGGAAGGTTTTTCAAAGAAAAGCTTAAAACGAGTATAAACTAAGGGCCAACCATTCCGCATTGTCCGAGTAGCTAGAATAGATAGTTACCAAACCGAACTTACTCTTCCGAGGGTTCAAGAAGTTAGTTATCTCGATCCAAGCAACTCAGATCTCTGAAAACTCGTGATTCATTGGGATTATCTGAGGTATCCGAAAGCAAACAGATCAACATCTCATGTAGACTTTAACTTCGAGCGATTTGTGCTTCTCAGGACCAAATCATCGTGACAACTCCGACCCAAGTGACCTTAGTAAAAGAAAAGTTTTAAAACACTTAACACGTGTATTCCCCCATACACGTAAGACTTCGTTGCACCGACCAACAAGTGGTATCGGAGCAAAGGTTCAACTTGACCACTGCTTTTTGTTGACCAAAGTTTTATTTGCTAAAAATACTTGTGGTCTATCTCGAATCGATCTTATTTGGTTGAACTCTTAAAAGACTCGTAAAAAAATGTCTTCTAAGAAACTTCCCATGTTCTCGATGAGAACTATGATTTATGGAGATCGAGAATGCAAAGGCTCACCATTCTAAACATGAACATATGTGGAGAGTGGTCTCGAAGGGCCATTCCAATTTCTCGTGGTGAATCCCAGAGGAACAAAAAAATGAGAGAAACGATCCTAGAGCGAGATTTCCTAAGTCTCGATGACCAACCCGACTCTGAGGAGAGGAAGTTAGTCAATCTAGACTATATTGCTAAAGACACACTATACAAAGATAATTGATGATGGTGTGATGTGAATGATCTCTCACCGTAATAATGAAAAAGAAATTTGGGATACACTAGTCAGAATGTGCCAAGGCACAGATCATATCAAGGAAAACAAACTTTCAGTTGCAATTGGAAAGTTTGATAGTTTTGAAATGGATGAAGGTGAATCTATAGACAAATTGGAAGTCAGATTCACTAGCATTATGAATGATCTAAATGCACTTGGTAAGAAATATCCACAGAGAGAAGTTGCATTGAAAATTCTTAGAAGTCTTTCTAAGAAATGGGATATACATGCAAAGGGTGATTGAAAACACCAAAATATTAATTCAATGCCATACCAACAAGTCTTCTCTGAGCTGAAGGCCTATGAGTTCGTAATTGATAAGAAATCTAAAAAGGCTGACAACAAAGATGATTCATCATCTAGTAAGAATGTGGCTTTTAAGGCCAAGGATAAAACCTGTAAAACTAGAGAGTCTGAGAACTCCCTTGCTAAAAATCAGGATGAGCTTGAGGATAAGCTAGCACTGATGGAAAGGAGGTTTGAAAGACTTAATAGTCGATATGGAAAATACAAAAACTATTACAGGAACACAGTACCCGAAGAAACCCGAGGACAGATCAACTGAGAAGAAGAAGGACCTGGAAGCTGAGGGATCTTCATCCAAAAGGAAGGACTCCAAGTCCAAAGAAGAAAGTGATCAGGATGATGATGCCAACAGATGCTACAATTGCCAAAAGAAAGGTCACTTCCAGTATGATTGTCCTGACCTGAGTGCTAAGGAGAGAAGAGAAAGACAGACTAAAAGAGACAAGAAGTTCTCCAACAGAAAAGCCATGGTTGTAGAAGAAGAACATTCTGAGGAGGGATCTAGCTCTTCAAATGAAATATTCTCAGACAGTGAAAGTGATGACATTTGTCTGATGGCTATTGAGGAGGTAAACTCTTCTTTCTCTGTTGTTGCTCCTACACTAGCACAAGAGTTGTCAAGTTCAACTGTAAACAGTCATTTTGACCTGATGGATTCTTTTGAGAGTCTAATGAAGGACTATGCTGTCTTACAAGAACTGCTAAATAAAACTCAAGAAAGCGAATAAGGAATCAAGGTCAAAATCTTAAGTGGAAAGACTCTAGCAAAACTGAAATCACTTCTCAATTAATGGGAGCTACTGATGAACTGGATGTTCTGAAAGTACAACTCTCGAGAAAGAAGAAAGTTGATAGTGACCCTAATCGGAAAAGCTAGAGAAATCCATCAAGAGATTCAAATGATCGTAACTAAGTTCAATGACCTCTCGGGAAGCATGAAACTCTACGAAATGTGAGGATAGTACAGAAGAAGCTAACTCTATTGAATACTGCATCTAAAGTAATAGATGAAATTCAGAGTTACCAGAGATCTGTCACTATAAAATCTGGATTGGGATACATTCCAGGGGGAACCTCACAAGGTCATCTGAATGCTGCATCAAGTAGCAAGAAGACAATCTTTGTAAAACCAGTGGCACCCACACTTCAAACTGAAGAAATGCCCAAGGTTGTAGACAAGGGAAAAGGACCCATGGTTTGAAAAAAAACCGAATGATCGTAGGAAAGCCCAAACCTCGGTGAAGGCTAGAAAACCCGAGCACTCGGTTGGAAAAATTCAGAACAAGTACTTCAAAGCCTCGAAGCTAAGAATGCAAACCCGAAAGGATCTCAGATGAACCAAAGAGAGGAATCTTCATAAGAGAAACACTCAGCAGAGACATTCTCAACTGAAGAAACCAAGTCCTCAGTATACCGAAAGACCCCAATTTCAGTACAGGCAACCTGAACCCCACTTGCCTAAGGGTAAAGGTTACCTGAACCCGAGTCAGCAAAGATTCAGACCAGCTGCACAGAAGCCAAATCAAATGAACAAAAGGCTTGAACCAAAGAAAAATTCAAAAGCTCATGTTCATGCTAAGGCTAGCACTCATACACAGGACACTGCTAAGGCACCCAGAGTAGTAAATGTGTATGTTGATGTTTATGGAAGATAGATCAGCCACTCTAAAGTGATTAGAGTTGTCGCGATTTGGATTCCTAAAGGTATGTTTAACCTTGTAGGACCCTACACAAATTGGGTACCTAAGAATTGATCTGTTTTTCAGAAGGAAAACAAGGGCACTGAGCTGATTAAAGATCACATAGCACTGATGAGTGGAAATGAAATAGCCCCTGATGTATGGTATCTTGACAGTGGATGCTCAAGACATATGACAGGATTTAAGAAGATACTCAGTGACTATGTTGAAATAGGAGGCCCTCAGATCACTTTTTGGAGATAACTCCAAGGATGATCAAGGATATGGAACTTTGGAAATCGACTCGATTCATATCCATGGTGTTTCATATGTATCTGGATTGAAGCATAACTTGCTTTCAATAAGCCAATTCTGTGATAAGGGTTTTAATGTTGAGTTCTCTAAGACCTTATGTTATGTGAAAGATGATATCTCAGAGAAAATATTACTGACTGGTACTAGAAAAGGAAATGTGTATCTTGCTGATTGGAGTTCAACTCCTAAAGATACATGTTTGGTTGCTAAAAGTTCCACAGATACCAGTTGGTTATGGCATAAAAGAATGAATCACCTGAATTTCAAAACCATGAATAAACTTGCAAGATTAGCTCTTGTGAGAGGGTTGCCTAATGAAGTGTTCAGTAAGGAACATATTTGTGATGCGTGCAAAAAGGAAAAACAAATTAGAGCATCATTTAAAAAGCAAAGTAGATGTTTTACTTGAAAAAAGAATACTTTAGTTGTTGCATATGGATATTTTTGGTCCAATAACACCAGTGAGCACCAATGGCAGGAAATACACACTAGTAGTAGTTGATGACTACTCAAGATATACTTAGGTCATATTCTTACTCAGTAAGAAAGAGACTCAGATAAAGCTGCCTGAATTACTGAAAAGGCTCAGTATTGAGAAAAATCTGAGTGTGGTCAAGATCAGATCTGACAAAGGAACTGAATTTATAAACCATATTATATCTGATTATTGTGCAGCAAATGGAATTTCTCATGAAACATCAGCTGCAAGGACCTCTCAACAAAATGGTGTTGCTGAAAGAAGGAACATGACTCTGAAAGAAGCTGCAAGGACAATGATAGTTGAAGCTGATATTCCTAAAAGATTTTGGGCTGAAGCTGTCAACACTGCATGCTATTCACAGAACAGATCCATGCTGACCAAGAGTCAAGGCAAAACACCCTATGAGCTTTGGAATGAAAGGAAGCCTCTTGTTTCTTTCTTTCGTGTGTTTGGTTGCAAGTATTTCATACACAATAATGGTAAAGATCAGTTGAAAACATTTGAGAATAAAGCTGATGAAGGAATATTCTTAGGATATTCTGAATTCAGTAAAGCTTTCAGAGTTTACAACTGTAGGACTCTTATTGTGGAGGAAACACCTCATGTTGTTTTTGATGAATCTACTTGTGTTCGGAGAAAAACAGAACATGATGCGTAAGAACCGACCAAGAGAATCACCAGATTAAGCCCGAAAAAGAATGACAAAACATCCAATGAACTCGAAAAGAACAAGTCGGTCACCATCTATGATTGGGTGACTCGGACTCGATAAAGAAGTTCGGGATGGAACTCGGGATGGAAAATCTTCAAGTCAAGGAAAACCAACACACCGAAGTCGACCAATCAATGCAGACACTAGTTCGGACTCGGTATGTGATGCCAATGAAGATGTGGTCACAAATGAGGCAAATTCTCGAATCTATCAACCAAAGGGGAACAAATGTCTCGACAATGTTCAAATGGAATTTCCCCGAGGAAGATGATTCCCTTTCTCCTTTTCTTGTTCCCGAGTTTATTGAATTAATCGAACCTAACATTTTAAATGTTGAGGATACTATTGAAGGGGAACATCTAGAAAAAGATGGTTAGATAGTCATCCTACAAGTCGATTGTGGGTGATCTAACCTGGAAGGTGTCAAAAAAGAAGGTTCCATGGTGAGAGTGCACTATTCTGGCGCTTCCTATCGGGGAAAGAGCCTACTTGAGATTGGTGAAGCTCTACAAGATTCTCATTGATTATTTGCTATGCAAGATGAGTCAATCAATTCTCAAGAAATGAAGTATGGGAGCTAGTGGATGGATAGACTGAAAGGCACAATGTCATTGGAACCAAGTGGGTATTTAAGAATAAAAGAGATGAAACAACAACATTGTAAGAAACAAGGCAAGGCTTGGTTGCACAAGGTTATTCCCAAGAAGAAGGCTTGGATTATGATGAAACCTTTGCACCTGTTGCAAGACTAGAAGCCATCGATTGTTTCTTGCATATGCTTCCCACATGAAGTTCACAAATGATCAAATGGATGTGAAAAGTGCATTTCTGAATGGTGTGCTTAAAGAAGAGGTTTATGTAGAACAACCTCCGGTTTCGGATAGAATGACCAAGTTTACAGGCTCAGAAAAGCCTTGTATGGTCTTAAGCAAGCACCTAGAGCATGGTATGATACTCTTTCTCGGTTTCTTCGACCATGGTTTTGTCAAAGGAACCGCTGATAGAACTCGCTCGGGATAGAAGATGGGAAGATATCTTCTTGGTTCAAATATATGTTGATGACATCATTTTTGGATCTCCAAACCATCAGTTGTGTGAAAAGTTTTCAACACTGATGAAAGGCAAGTTTGAGATGTCAATGATGGGAGAGATGAATTTCTTTCTAGGTCTTCAAGTGAAACAATCAAAGGAAGGAATCTTCATCAACCAAAAAAGTACACCGGGATCTAATTGCCAAGTATGGTGTATGAGATTGCAATGCGCTTAGAATTCCTATGAATACTAACTACAAGATGGGTCCCGATTACAAGGCAAATCAAGAAGTCATACTTGATTATAGAGGAATCATTGGATCATTGCTCTATCTCACGCCAAGTAGGCGGATATAACATTTGGCCGTTGGGATATGTGCAAGATATACCAAGTTAATCCTAAGGCTAGTCACATGGAGGTCGCCAAAAAGATATCAAGTATCTAAAGGGCACAAATGAATAGAGGATTATGGTATCCAAATTGATGATAACCTTGAATTAACCGTTACTCGATCTTTGGTTATGGAGGTTCTTGGATTGACGAAGTCCACTACAAGAACTTATCAATTTCTTGGAAGCAAGTGATATCTTGGTTTTCAAAGAAATGGACCTCGGTAGCAACCAAAGATTACTCTCAAGTGAATACATGGTCTGCGAGAAGTCACTTGTGTTCGATTCTTTAGCTCGCACAACAATTAAGGGATTATAAAGTTGTAGCCAATGAAGTACCAATATTTTGTGACAATAATAGTGCCATTGCTATTTCACAAAATCCGGTATTGCACACCGATGCAAGCATGTGAATATTAGACATCACTTCATCGAGAGATCATGTTGAGAAAAAGGACATCGGGATGGAGAAAATTCATACTTGATAGCAGAGAGTGATATCTTGACTAAACCTTTGGGTTTGAATCAAGATTTCGTGGAACTATCGATTGAATTAGGGATGTTGGATCCAGTGTATAGAGTAAAATCTAAAAAATTGAAGGTTTTCAGATGCATGAAGTTTTCTCAGGATTCTACTGAGAAACTCAGTTTAAAATTGAAATATTGAATCGAGTCTCGTGAAACTCAGATTCTTCAAGGTCAATTTTCGAGAGATCTTGAACCCATTCAAGACTTTCAAGATCATCTTGACATTTTATCAAGGTCAATACTCGAAGACCGATAGAGGGAAATTAGTTGAAGAAGTAATGACTCATGCGACTCATTTATTGCTTAAGTGAAACTCAGTAATCATTTTCAATAAATACAAAACACCTGAGGAATGTTTTTGGGCAGGATCTTTGAAATTTCCTAAGAAGGTCAACAGTCATTAAATGCTCTGTTACATTTAATCACCAATGAGGTTAAATTGGCGGCTTACTTTTCGGAGATTGACCTTTCGCATACCCGATTAATCGTGGATTAATCTTAACCGTTGTTTTTCACCAAACCGGTACAACTTCCCACGATCTCGAGCTATTTATTCCTTTGAAAATCATTCAAGCCAAATTTTATTGAAACCCTTCATTCCCAAAAACCCTCTGCAAATAAATCCCTTTTACCCAGAAAAGCTTCATCGCTCAAAACCCTAAATCTACAAATCTCAAATGGCTCCTACCATGTTCGAAAGATTAGCCGAGACAAATAAGCCATGGTATGAGTACGTGGTTTCTTTGGAGAGTACCACCAATGCCAAGCACGAAGAAGAGGCACTCCATTTAATCCGATTGGCGAAACTGACAAATCTCATCGCGAATCGACCGGAGGTAGAGTATGCTCGCGAGGTAATAGAGTTCGTATCAAATATGGAAATAAATGAGGATGATTGTATAGAGTCCAGGATTTATGTTTCTCATCTTGAACAATCGATGAAGTGTGTGGATTTTGTTCGAGAGCTCTATATTGTCCCTAAGAACTTAAACGACGTATTTGAGCTGTGCGATAGGGGAGATGGTCCCTCATTGTATATGTTGGGATGGGAGCAAGAGTATCTTAATGGGATTACTGAGAATCCTATTAAGTTTGAGGCAACTCTGCATAAACGGCATCTAAAGCCGAAATACAGAGTATTGATGGATATTGTTGGAAAGTGCATCATGAGTGGATCTGGAAGCTTCGAGCAGATCAGCACTCCCAAACTCCGACTTATGGCGGCAATCGAGGACTCACCCACCAAGGAGTTCAACTGGTTGAAGTATCTGATCAAGGTGGTGAGTGAGCAAACCAAGGTCATAAGAAGGGAGGATGGGGTAGTATATATCAAAGGCAGGATCCTCCATGCCACCAAAATAACACTTATTTTGGAGATGTGCCGAGAGGAGGAGGATATCTTTTCCAAATCTACTCCATTCCCTAAGTCCAAAGTAATGTTCAAGCCCATTGCTGCAAAGAGGACGATTAAAGGGAAGAAATAGAAGAAAGGAATCACCGATTCTTGGCTTTGCTAAAGAAAGCCAACAAACCGGGGGGAAGGTTTTGTTGGATGCCAAGAAGAAGCATGGTGAGAAATTGAAGAAGCAGAAAACCCTTGCTCCAAAGCGCAAAAGGATGGTGGTTCTCACTGATGAGGATGAAGAAAGTGAGACTGAGGAGATTCAGCCTGAGAGCCAAACTGCTCAGAAATCGCCTTTACTTGTATTGGCTCAGGCTATCTCAAAGGCACAGGATCAAACTGAGGAGCAAGTCTTCTCTGAGGTTCTTGAGACGTCGCTTAGTTCTGATAAGTTCTCTCAAGAAATCTTTCAAGGACCTCAGACCTCAGAGAAAGTACAGATTCCTGCTGAGGAAGCACCTGCTCAGACCTCAGAAAATGTTCAGATTCCCTCTGAGGAAGTGCCCGCTCAGTTCTCAGAGCAAACTGAAATTCCCACTGAGGAGGCGCCAGCTCAGACCTCAGAACCAAGTCAGATTCAGACTGAGGAGCTGCCTGCCCAAACCTCAGAGTTTGCTGAGCCTCAGGAGCCGATGAATTTTGATGAGCTCCTGAATGAGCTGTTAGTCGATCCTTCAGCAGAGTTTCCAACTGAACCTGAGAGCCCGATGCTCAAGAAAGGTGAAGCTGAAGAGACCGAATGGCGGCTAGCAAAAACGGTTCATCCTGACCACTACCCCGAAGCTTAGCTCATTCCCCGACCTCCAAGACACATCTTCTTGATTGAGGTCAATCGCCTACATCCTCAACCGCACTCTTCCTGAGATGCTCAAATTTGCTTCATTCAGGAGGGAAGACTGTGGAACGAGGAGACAAATTTTCTCACTGAATTCTTAGGATTCAGAAAAACCAAGCTCAGGATGAAAATTTCAGACTTTGATGAGCTTGTGAAGAGGAAAAGTTCTTGGTGAGGAATCTTTGAAGTTGGTACCCCGAGCTCCAAAGACAAATCTCAGAATGGGGACCAACAAGGGGATGATGAGAGTCAATCTCAGAAGGAGAAAGACTCAATCGATCTTGATCAGTCAGAACATCATCGACCGGGTTAGCCTTCATGTAACTTTTGGCACTATTAATAATTATGCTAGGATTAATGGTTCCTACCTTTAAATCAGAATGTCCGATATGCGCATCGAGGCTCGCAGACACCCAAGCTCAGGTGAATCCCAGATCAGATCCGAGTCTCGGCCCCAGCTCAAACCCGAAGCTCGTGTTCCGTGACCGAGACTCGATTGAACAAACAGCAACTCAGAGTCACAACCGATCGATATACTTCCGAGATTGATCTCACCCCGCCGATGGTAAAGCTGGAGAAGGTTGAGCCGATCCTGACCAAAGTTGCTCAGATCGAGGAGGCATTGGCCAACCAAGCTCAAAAGATTGATAGCTTGAGTTCTTCTTCTAAACGGTGCACCAGATACTCGGACAGACAAGTCGACCTCCATGGAAGGAAAATTAGAAAGAAAAGATGGAGGGGGTCAAGGTCGAACTTAATGCAGAGTCAAGCGTAAGCACCGTCCGTGCATCCAAATTCTAGAAGCAAAATTGGTTGAGAAGAGTGAGATGCTGGTGAAGAATGCTGTTGAGGAGATGAGCTCAATGCTCATGGCCAAGTTGACAGATATGTTCAAGGAAGCTCTCTCTAGCCAATTTGCTCATCTGTCTGAAGAATTCTCTATGGCGAAGAACCACCTTAGGAGGCTCGAGGAGGAGCAAGATCGATGGCGGGGAGGTGGGAGGTCAAGAAAGAACAATACCATATGGACACAAAGACTCTCCAAAGCTTCGCCAGAGTATGGTTCCAAGAAGGGGGAAAGACCGAGCCGATCTCGTGGTTTTATTGAACATACTCAAGGGCAAGGTTGTAAAGGATGCTTTGAGAAGAAGATCATTGCCGGGCCATGAAGGAGATAGAAGCCACCGAGAAGCTTAAGTTCAAGGAGGTGGAGAAGCCGGTCTACACTCGGGTTTGAGGAAACAATGCAGAAGTTCTTTGAGAGAAACTGAGTGGTAGAGGAAGGATTTGTACAAGCCTAGCTGGTGCTGAAATGCCCATCAAGAGAAAGGCTATGGCAATGAAAGAGCCTGAGGGCAAAAGAGCAAAGGCTTCTAAGCCAATTCAGAGGAAATTGATGCTGGATATTGAAGAATCTGAGGTTGAGCCTAAGAAGAAGGTCTTCAATACCAGAAGCGCTCTGAAAACACTCCAGATTGAACAAGTGAAGAAAATTGCTGCTTCTATTTCTGGTGTACCAGTGATCAGAAAGAAGGTAGAAGAAGAGCAGAAAAGAAGGAGTGGGTTCAAAAAGTTCGCAAGCAAGAGGAGAGGGGACACTAAAGCACATAAATGGCCGCATGTTGACAAATGGATGCCAGTCCATCTGAACGATGCATGGGAAGAAATCAAGAGAACCTTCTGGTTCTACTATGATGTGCTCAGAGAATGGAGAGGGGAGAGCTCAGATCCGAATGAGGCTTTCATCGACTATCTCCTGCCCTTCTATCCTAAATATCTTCAAGGATGGATAAATCTTGCGGATGAAGGAAAGGTGCAGATAACCGCCTCCCAGGCTGGAGAAAGCCATTTCTCAGGAAATCACTCAGTACGCCACCCAGTTAGGTCTGACAGGGAACAATCCTGATATCATCAAAGAGAGAGATGCGCTGAAAAGAAGATATTACGGAATGTTCAACCTTGAAGTCCCTGCTGATGAGGTGAAAGAGCAGAATTGAAGAGCCGAACTGAAGAGCAAATGAAGACGCAGAAGATGAAGACTCAGAAGATTCTTGTAATCTTTTATTTTTTATTTTAGTCTTTTTTATTTTGTTTAGATAAGATTCATTGTAACTTGTAACAGTCTACCTATCATCAATGAAAACTTATCATTTATGCTCAAAAGATAATATCTCATTATCTTATTTACATGTTTTTTAATTTTGATATGCCTGAATGATTGTCTCTGAGATTAATTGTTGAGAAATTAAGTATTTGGTGATGAATCCTTTGAGAGATTCTTTACTGAAGAAATTGTTGGGAGATTAATTGTTGAGAGACTCATTATTTGTGGGGGAAATTGTTGGAAAAGTCTCTGTTGGAGATAAAACCAATCTTGTAATAGGATAAACTGAAACCTGGGTATAGGTTAAGTATGTTTGTAACAAGATAGGTTTTGGCATCATCAAAAATGGGGAAATTGTTGGGAGATGAATTTAATAAAGATATGATTTTGATTAGATCCCAAAACCCCTGAGTACGACATGTTCAGGATAAACTTGATAGTTGAGTCAGGATTCAGTTTTAGAGTATTCAGGATGATATCTGCAAAATGTATAGTCAGCAGATATAAATCAGATAGATCTCAAGATTCAAAGAACTCAAGAAGTTTCAAGAAACCGTCAAGTTTCAAGATGAAACCGAGATATCAAGACTCAAAGATGAAATCGAGGTTTCAAGACTCAAGAAGAAATCGAGATAATCAAGACTCAAAGATGAAATCGAGATATCAAGACTCAAGATGAAATCAAGAATCAAGACTCAAAGATGAAGACTCAAGATATCACCAAGATATCTGTGAAGACTCGTAAGACCCCAAGACTCGTAAGACTCAAGACACGTAAGATGTAAGACTAAACGATCGAAGATAAAGAATATCAAGGCACAAGAATTATCAAGACTCAATAATGTAATCAATGCTCAAAGATAAACCCCGAATGTTCCGAGGCAATCAAATTATCTATCCGGGTATGCAATATCGGTAAGATCACGATTCCTTAGAAAAATAGATATTTGCCAAGACATTCAAAAGCGCATAAAAGGAACTAAGAACAAAGTGTTGTTAAGGTTATATCACTCGTAGATTGTAACCGTAGAGAGCCGCTGAGTTGTCTACCTTTAACCGGAGACAAAAGTCAAAAGAGGAAAGACAACATTGTACCATACCGATTAATCGACAACGACAGGTCACTAAAAAGATGTCAGAAGTACTAAGTTCCAGACTGCAAAAAGTGAAGACCGGCTACATGAAAGGCTATTACCTAAAACGTGTTAGGCAGTCTCAAACCCTAAATATAGCCATTCTTCACACACCATATGAGGAAACTCACGAAGCTATCTCTCCAACGGATAGTTTTTCAAGAGTGACCTTGGTGTATGCCTATAAATACTTGTGACCTTCTACATTGTAAGGTTACGGGAAATTTGTAACCAACTCAAGAGCTCAAACTTATTATTGCAAGTTGAAGCACTCGAAAAACCGAGAATTTCCCAAGTGCTTTAAATCGAAGAGAGCTCATTCCACTAAGCCTAGGTTGATAAGATATATCCAAAGCTTAGTCGAGATATCCTAGCCTTCGCATTGTGCTTATTGTAAAGGATATCTCATCCTAGTTGGAAACTAACCAAGAAACCCCAAACCATTTGTAAGGTAGTTTGAGTGTGATTGTTGGTGAGATTGGAGTTGTAAAGAGTCAGTAAACTACATTGAGGTAGTCAGAAAGCTCTAGAGAAGAAGTGAGTAATCTATCTTGGATGTATGAAAAAGCTTGTGTGAGTTTTGAGTTAGTAAACTACAGAGGTAGTCAGAAAGCTCAAAATTAGAAAGGTTAGTAAACTACAGAGGTAGTCAAAAAGCCTTAGGAAGTGTTTAGTGAATTTCTCTGAAGAGATCAGGGAGAGTGGACGTAGGAGCTTGAGTCTCTGAACCACTATAACTTGCTGTGTTCTTTGCTTTCTGTTTTGCTTGATTTATCTGTTGCATTACTTTGTTTTGAAAGCATATTTTCACTGATATTTCAGTTGGAATCAATCCAATTTGAAAAGTTGCATATAATTGAATCACGGCTAATCACTATTCCATTAAAGGAAGGTTTTTTCAAAGAAAAGCTTAAAACGCGAGTATAAACTAAGGGCCAACCATTCCGACATCCGAGTAGCTAGAACGGATAGTTACCAAACCGAACTTACTCTTCTCGAGGGTTCAAGAAGTTAGTTATCCGATCCAAGCAACTCGGGATCTCTGAAAACTTCGTGATTCAGGTTGAGATTATCCGAGGTATCTCGAAAGCACCAGATCACCGCCTCGGTAGACTTTGACTGAGCGATTTGTGCTTCTCAGACCAAATCATCAGGACAACCTGACCCAAGCTGACCTCAGTAAAAGAAAAGTTTTAAAAATACTGAACACGTGTATTCCCTCCCCCCCATACACGTGTAAGACTCGTTTGCACCGGGACCAACAAAAACATGCACATTAGATTATAAGAAGTGTTAAAAAATATATACAACACATTAATTTTTGTAACCCACACCTCGAGATGGTCAAACCCTGGAGTCAATCCACTGCCCTCGTCCACATCTTTCCATTTTTTGGGTACAGGAAGAACATCCCGCATTACTAAACCAATTTGAGTAGCAAATTTTGCTGACTCGTCCGCATTAATAGGTCTGCCTATTGATGTATCCACGTTAATCTTCATCTTCCCATTAGTATTAAAATATTTCAATAATCCTTTTCCAGTTGTTTTGCCTCGAGTCATTTTTTTGGAACCAACAGCTACACGTGAATAATAAATGTATGTTACAATTTATAATTTTATGTACATAATTATGAAATTTAGATACTCAAGAACACCTAAAAATAATTTTACCTGCTGTTGCAGCAGCATCTTCACTTGATGCATGCTGAATGCTCTCCACGGATGGCATTGGAGAGGTTTCATCTTCGGGTATTTCGGAAGACTGAGGTGCTAAATTTGACAAAGTGGGATAGCTTCTGGTGTTCAGATTATTTGCATTTGCATCTCCTTTCGATTTTTGAGTTCGTGTATCATTTTGACCTCCTATCCCTTTTCCCCTATTAAGTTGTCCCTTAAGATCTGTTATAGAAACAAAATTGCGTTTTCGTTTCAAGTTTGATGGACCTCCGGGAGCCATATGAAAAATCTGGAAGAACAAAACAATGACAATATCACAAAGTTTAATGATATTGCAATCTTGGATTAGCAAAATGAGCAATGAATGTAAATAAGACTCGGTCAAAACATACAAAAAACAGAATTACATTTAAATAGATGAAATATGAGTCTGTAAAAGCTCTGTCTCATTTAAAAAATATTACAGAAAACCACCAATTAACATATAACCTAAACTACCATATTCATAACCTTTATTAAGGTGTTCTCTTAGTACCCCTGCACCAGTATAATATATAGCTCTTCACTAGGATGCTCTGTTTTAATGCTAAACTTCTATAGAGATTAGTAAATAATGACAAACACAGGCATATATCTTATTGTGTGCTGAAAAAATGTTTTCCACTGTTTCTGAAATTGGAAACCCAATGAGGTTAGAGTATACTGGAAATATGAAAAAACAAGATTCACTGGTTCCTGGTAAACATACAAGAAACGTCATGTAAAAAACACCAATTAAAGTTAATATCTGTCAAAAGTATATATGTATAACTTTAACATAAACATCTTACATCTTACCTATAAAAATTTCCAAAAAACAAAATACAAGAAATAATGAGGATGAGACCCCACAAAGAACTACACATCAAAGAAGAAAGAATATAATCTAACACAAGAATAGATCCCAACTATCAGTTGTGCTTTAACAATCGCCAGTTTTTTTATCAGTTCTATCATATAGCACTATAGCTACAATAGTTGGTCCTAAAGAAAAGTTATCGAGCCAAACAACCCTTATTTAGTACGGGAGTTGTTTGGCATACCTTGTTCTCATTTAGCTGACTCTGCATATAACATCGGAGCTGGTCACGTCAAATTAAGTAGAGTTAAAACCAGCTCTGTTTCTGAATTACGATATTTCATTCAAGAACACTGGGAATTGGGAATAACAAATTAAGAACCTAATTTTTAACACACCCACCCCAAAAAATTGATCCAATCTAATACAAAAAATCGGTGAAGGCAGCATGTCAGCATACACCAGAAGCCATATCAAAAGCAAATTGAAAAACAATAGCATCCGCTTTCAAAAATCCACCCATACAAAAATTAATTCACCCATATGTAAACGTAATCCATACAAAAATTAATTCACCCATATGTAATCTAGTAAGGCAAAACGCACACTGTAGCACCGAAATCATCATAATAAAACCCAAAAATAATTCATCGTACTCCCAAATCAGGAAATAAATACACAATTGAAGAATTACCCTAAAACGGTTGATGAGAAGAGACAATTGAAGAGAATCGTCGTTGATCCACACAATTGAAGTGCCCGGATTGCAGATTCCCAATTGAAAAAACACGCAATTCGGCTTTGCAGATCACCGGTTATTGAAGAAGACGAGTCGTCGGTTTGCCGAGAATTGGAACGCCGATTTGTCGAGATATGGAGAGAATTGGAGCGAAGGTAGATATGGAGAGAATTGGAGCGTATATTATAGTGAAGGTGTTTTATAGAGAAGGTTGTTATTGAATGAGCGTATGATTCGCTAATTTAAGTGTGTATCATATCATTCCCTAATTTTCCTGATTCCACTTCTCTATTCAAATGAAAATTAATTTTTTAGTACCCGCCATACGCATTTTTGGCTCTCAAATTTCATTAGTCAAAAATTTTAATTTGATATATATGGTAAGTTGGTATATATATGGTGATTGTATGTATGTAAATGAATTTTTATTTTTAAATAGTATAGCTTAAAAAATTTAAGAAGCCGCCTCAAATTTTTTTTGCCTCTCAAATTTTATTAGTTCATAATAATTAATGGGGTTAATACTTTATATAATGAATTTTGAGTGTATGATATATGTAATTTATTTTATTAAAATATGTAATAAAATATGTAATATATTTATGCAAAAAAAGTGTTATTTATTTTTAATGACACAAGTTGCATGTTTTAGTGTGTATATGTTGAATGTTTCAATAAAACTAGTAGCATGTTTAAAGATGTACTTGAATTGCATAATGTACTCTTAAATATTTCACCGCAACTAATTTTATTCGAGTTGAGTCGAATAGGTGTTGTTCCAACTTGTTTAAAATATTATTGTGCTTTGTACATCATGTTTGAGCTTGTTTAATAATTAAGGGACGTTTGCAAAAATTATACTCTTAAAGAATTGATTAAATTAGTGATTATGGGAAAATTACTTTTTAGTAGAAGTTGATAAAGTTTTTTAAAAAAATTAAAAAGAAGTTGATACCAAAAAAAAAAGTTAATATTAAAAAAATGGCTTATAAGCTACCAAAACCACATGCTTATAGCTTTTGAGAGCTCGTTTAATATAATAAACGAGAAATAAAATACTTCAAATTGCTTCTGCACACAATTTTATGTGATTATAATCACTTATAATTTTCTAAAACACCCCCTTAATTGAGTTGAGCTCGAGTAATTTCATATATTTACACTTAATTATTTTATCTTACTTATCGAGCTCGAGCCGAGCTTTAAAAGTGTATTATAAGGTGGTGAACGTTAAATGGTTATCATATAATTTATATATTTTTATTTACGAGAGGTGGTCATGTACTTTACTTCTTCAGGCTTTAACAATAATCACTTCCAAAATAGTTTCAAACTTTTAAAATAAGGAAAAAATTATAAATTGTGAAGCTATTAGTTTACATAAAGTACAATATATAATGAAAGATATTAGTTCATAAGAATTATAGTATTAGTTCATATGAATTACTGTAGTAGTTCTTCTAAAATTATTTAAGCACATTTTAGGCCCATTTTCAAGCAAGATTTCAGCCAAAGACTAAAAATCAGAGGTGGTGTTTGTCTCAATTAGGGTCGTGCTTTCCATGAGTCGAACAAGTCGTTCGACTTAGGCACAAAAATATGAGACGGGGTACAAACAAACACAAATCAAAACCCATGCACCTTTCCAAAGTGTTAAAACGTCAATGCCCAAATTATGCTCCATCCCACGCAAGTGTGCCTCATATATATTTTATATTTTAAGGGTCTTTGTCTTTGGCTGAGGGCTTTGGGAGTAGGAAATTGAATGAAATGAAAAATGTGTATTTTACTATTTTATAATACTTTCATTATATGCTACAAATTACAATGATCTAATTTTTCTATATTATGGATGGAATAACTATAATTCATTCAATCTCATTTTTAATGTACTCCTTTAAAAAAAGAGTGAGTCTCTTGTGCACCCAAGTGTACCGTGCACTCATGTAAATGGATAGCCTGTTTAAAAAAACGGGCCAAATCTAATTAAAACTCGGTAATTGCGCGAACATCTTGTAATTTTTAACTATCGTGGTTTCAGATGAATATACTCTATATATTTCAATTAATTATATTCTAACTTATACTTTATCATATAGAATTACTAAGTGCCTCATAATGATATGAAAATATATCATGAAGAGGATCAGTAATCAAGAAAATAAAAAAATTAGGATATATTCACTAATAATTATAGGACCAATACGAAAATGAAATCCAAAGAAGGATTCAAGGATCCATGATGATTATTGAAACAACACAAAGCAAAGTAGAGTCGTGCATTAATTAATCATGCATACATGATCATCATTTAAATGAGAGTATTATAGCAAAGCTATTAAGTGATGATGATCATCTTAAATTATTAGGGCAAGTCTGTTTTACAAGATTGAGTCACATTTTATCAGGAAGTTCTTATATCTCATGGGCTGAATCAGGAAGCATGAGATGCAGCATTGGCATACGCATTTTAGTGCTACTTTCACTGCAAAACAATGTGCAAGATTCTGTGGAGCATCATCTTTTGAGCAGATTCTGTGGATAATATGGAAGAAAGAAAATCCCCTGGATGATCCCCAAACATAATTTCCAAGGCCACAATTCCAAAATCATGGTGTACGCATGTTCTGCACATTCACATGCATTTTACAACCAATAAACATATCATTAGATATAGTAAATAATATAAAACAACCAATCAGCATTACATTTTTCATGAATTCACATGCATTCATGAACTCAAACAACCAAATAAAACAAATATAACAACTAAATAATATCACCATTACAAAAAGCAAATATAAAACAACCCCACATAGTTCAATTCAGAAACTAATCATAAAAACTCTAAAGCAGCAAAAAACATGGGCTTAAGATCTACTGCAAGAGTTCTGCTAAGGAGTACTTACTATATATATGGAAAATCATACAACTTAAATCAAGAATGATGATCAAGTAAAAAAAGGATCATTATGAGGTACACGAAGTACAATAATCATCAATTCTCTCATAGAAGTAACAATCTCCACCAGCACAGAAATCACCTATACCAATCAATTTCTACCGGCATGAATGCATGAATCAAGAAATTGTAGCTAGACAAAGTTACACTTCTTAACGTACTATGTTATCGAACAGAAAAATGGGCTGAATTTCACTGTCTTCCAGAAAAAAATGGCAAGTCACAAAATTAATTGACACATTGTATCACATTCCATTCTCCCTACTCCTAATTTCAATTCTCAACCTAAAAATTACACCTATCCTCCTATCCAAACAAGTGATTTTCCAGCCTACCCTCCTCAAAATCATCCCCCGTACCAAACATCCCTTTTCCAATTTTAATACATTGTCCATCTTGACACTTTAAAGAATCTCCATCCCAGGCCACCAAAC
Organism: Stenogyne calaminthoides; assembly: GCA_037126765.1. Lineage (NCBI taxonomy): Eukaryota > Viridiplantae > Streptophyta > Magnoliopsida > Lamiales > Lamiaceae > Stenogyne > Stenogyne calaminthoides. The sequence goes on from JBBCBC010000026.1 coordinate 10,919,761, forward strand.
CTGACACTTTATAAAGACTATTTACAATATTTTAATTTGGAACATCAGAAACACAAATTAACCACTGTATTTCTTCACCAGAAAAATAACCACTAAGCAATAACAGGTAGAAAAGTAAGATTTAAACAATGCAAAATCAGAAACTGTTTTGGTATCACACTATCTGCAATGCCACTCAAGTAGAACCCAAACATTCAATATACAAAATAAGGCCTCAAAATCTCTGGTGAAAATACAAAGCATAAAACGAAGGACACAAAAATCACACAGTTTAGCTGCAATTTGATTTCAAAGCATAAAAGGTATTGGCCTTTAACAATGAATGTGTACTAAATTCCCAAAGCATAAGAATCAAAAGGAGATATGATTAACCTGAAAAATAGTCATTGCCGTTGTTCCAACTCTATATGAAAAACCTGTCAAAAACCAGTGATAATCATTATTTGCAAGCTGGTCCACATGAGAACTGCTTAATCAGTAACTGATTGTATTTTCCTTTTAACTGATTGATTAATTTTAATTATTACAGTAAAATAGCACCAGTAACAACTCTAAGCTGCAATCACGCACACATTTCATGACCAAATAGAAATTCATGCTATTCTAATTAAACTTTCACAACAAATAAAGAAGAAGATAATTAGCAGATAGGCAGGGGATCATGTGCGCTCACAGAACAAGGCTAAGGATTCAGAAGAAGCAATTCAAAACTCTACACAGGGATCTGCTAATTCAACAAAGGCAAATAATGTTGGACCGAATAGCTTGAAAGGCAAAAGGGCAGAAATGGAAACATACGTTCAAAGCCTGTAGCCAAGGAGCTGGCTCAACAAGGAAGCGTTCCACCTCTATCATCTCTATAATTATTTACTCAGGATTGGTCTTTATAGTTTCTTTTTGAGAAAAAATAAACCTATAAATTGATAAGACCTAGAATTGAGAAGGGCATGATATGTACAGTAACCAATATTTAAAATCATAACCCCAAAGGCTTCCAAGTATAAAAAAATAAAGGAATGACAAGAGAAACATCAACAAGTATCAGAAGAATAAAGCTTGGCGATGATAAGCAGAACCATTTTTACCTTCAATATTAATTAACCTGTTGTGTAGTCATCATCACTCTCGTTGTCGGAAACACTATTTTTCTAAGAGTCTTCTTCACTGCTACAATAATCAACTAAGGTGTCATCTAACTCATCCTCTTCGGAATTGTCAAAGTTCAATTCTTCATGAACTTCAGATGTACTTGAAGTTATCAACTGCTCAACTTCTTCCACATTTGTGTCCTCCCTTTGCAGTGATTGTATTTCGCCAATACCGACTTCAAATGCATCATCAATATGATTCTCCTGATATACTTCTTGTTCTACTCGTGCTTCATCAATATTCACGTCCTCATCTTGCATCTCATCAACATCATATATATGTCTATGCTGGACTAGTTGCACCACTCGCCAATCTCCTCCTAATTTGGGATCATTAATGTAGAAGACATGTCTCGCTTGATCAACAAATATAAAAGGATCATCCTCATACTATTTCCCTGTTACTCTAATGCTTGTTATATTTCCTTCCTTTCGTATCCATGCCCCCTTTTTCATCCCTTGATCAAACCAATCAGACTTGAATACAGTAACATGTCTATCCTCACATAGTCAAGATAAAATATATCCATCAAAATACCAAAGAAATCAATGTTCTCATCACCATGATTCCCTTCTACAACAATCCCACTATTTTGACTCTTAAGATGACCATCACGCTCTATAGTGAGAAATCTCACCCCATTCACAATGCATCTAGTGTACTTCCTTACCAACCTATTAGGTGCACAAGCAAGAGAATAAATAGACTCATTTACATCTGATGGTTCAGCATTATAAATTTGACTCATCTGGAAAATAATATGTGAAATTGAATAAATAATTAGATGTAGGCAAAACATTATGTAATTGCAAAAAAAAAAAAAAAAAATTGAAAGCTTCGCTATCTTACATGTTTTTTGAACCATGCAGGAAATTTTCGTTTGTGATCTTGATCTATGTTGGTACAACCTTCCAACTGAAGTTGTTGCTTGTGCATCCTACAATAAAAAAATGTCATTGCAAGTTTTGATAATTTGATAAATACTTTTCAAAATGCTCAACAAGTTTACAGAATACATAATCAACTTACTCAAGCAATGGTTCTATTTCATCGCAATATTGGTAAACAAACCATTGCATGTCATTGTACTCATCCTCTGATAATTGAACATAATCAGCTACCCCAAGATGACGACATTTTTGACTGAAGATCCATAGACTATCATCTGTTCCTATATCATTATTTCGCTCATCTCTATTAAATATAGTCTCAATTCCCCTCAAGTACATTGAGCAGAAGGTTAAGCACTCCCTTGCAATGTACGCCTCAGCAACCGACCCTTCGGGATGAGCTTTATTACGCACACTTTGCTTCAACACACATAATGATCTGTATAAAAAGAAATAGAAGGATATTATTATGTGAATAGTGTGAAATAAAGTATACATAAAAACAAAGATCAATCCAAATACAACCTCTCGATTGGATACATCCATCTAAATTGAACGGGTCCACCAAGTAATGCCTCTCTAGGTAAACGAGAAGATAAATGTTCCATGACGTCAAAAAAGGCAGGAGGATAAATCTGTTCAAGTTTACACAAGATCAAGTTGATATCTTCTCCCATTTTTGGCAACTCAGACCTCTTCAATTTCCTACAACACAAGCGTTGGAAGAAATGACCCAACTCTACTAGAACATCAAATACATTCTTGTCTAAGGATCCACGTATACCAACTAGTAGTATTCGTTGTAATAGTATATGACAATCATGACTTTTAAGTCCTGATATCTTCTGATCACTTGTAGCAACACAACGAGAGATGTTAGAAGCATATCCATCCGGAAACTTAACGGACTTTAGAAACTCACAAAAGGCTCGTCTTCCTTTCTTGTCTAGAACATAAGTAGCATCCGGCATGACATACTTCCCATTACTTTTCCTAGACATATGCAACTCCTTGCGTATTTTCATGTCTTCTAAATCTAGTCTTGCTTTTACTGTATCTTTTGTTTTCCCCTCTATATTCATCAATGTCCCTAATACAGACTCGCAAATGTTCTTTTCTACATGCATTACGTCTAAGTTATGCCTTAGCTTCAACTTCCTCCAATAAGGCAGATAAAAAAAAATACTACGTCTCGACCAATTCAACTCCTCGGCCGTCCTTTTTCTCTTCTTGTTACAATATTTTCCAGGTGTTTGAACTAGAAGTCTCTCCAACTGTAACAACACATCATCCCCACTCAATTCTCTAGGTGGTTCTCTGTCTTCTTTTTTACCATTGAACTTTCTACTTCTCCTCCAAGGATGATCTTTTGGTAAATTTCGACGATGCCCCATGAAACACAACTTGTTTCGTAGTCTCTAAGAGAAAGTTTGATCATTGCAAACCGGACAAGCCATGTATCCTTTAGTAACCCATCCGGATAGGTCACCATATGCTGGGAAGTCATTGATAGTCCACAAAACAGCAGCATGCATCTGAAAATTATGTTTACAAGAGACATCATAGGTCTCGAAACCTTCAACCCACAATTCAATTAATTCTTTAACTAATGGTTGTAAGTAGACATCAATGTCTTTCCCTGGTGATTTTTTTCCCTGGTATAAGCAAAGACAACATAAGGAATGCTTGTTTCATGCAATCCCAAGGAGGGAGATTCAACGGCGCTAGAATAACTGGCCACATGCTATAAGTGGTGCTCATGTTTCCAAATGGATTAAAGCCATCAGCAGCTAGGGCCAGTCTAACATTTCTTGGATCATTAGCAAACCAAGGAAACTCACTATCGAAATCTTTCCACGCTATAGAATCGGTTGGATGTCTCATATAATCATCATCGATGCGTTTTTCTTTGTGCCAAACCATCTTCTTAGAGGTTTTTGAAGATATGAAAAGGCGTTGTAGTCTAGGTTTCACTGGAAAATACCTCAACACTTTTTGTGGTATCTTTTTCCCTATACCATTGTTGATTTTCCAATGAGAAGTTCCACACGTAGGGCAAGCCTCTAAATTCTTATTTTCACTCCAAAATAATGCACAATCATACTTACACGCATGGATACATTCATAACCTAATCCCATATCACGTAAATATTGTTTAGCTTCATAGCAAGTGCGTGGAAGTGTCTCACCATCAGGAAAAGCTGACTTCATCAGACCCAACATCATATCTATAGCTTTATTACTCAACTTGTTGTACATTTTTATATGGAGAAATTGGATGATAAATGATGTCTTTGAAATCTTCTTACAACCAGGATATAATTTGGCTTGCGTATCTTTCATGAGTGCCTCAAGATATGTAGAGAGACCACTAGTATCGTTATCCTCAGTTGGTATATTATCATTGTATGCTTCAATGTATTGCTGACCGAGGTCGAACAACATTTCGCTAACTCCATCATCTTCTTCATTGTTGTCTTCGTCTATCGGATCACTATCAGTTCTTGTACCCATGTCACTTAATCTAGGCTCACCATATAAAACCATGTAATGTACGCTGCATCTATCCCATTCTCCAATATATGATGCATAACCGTTTTTTGATCTTTAAATGTTAAGTTCAAATATTTTTGACAAGGGCATCGAACTTCACACGTTGGACCCATATGAGTTTTAATAAATTGCATAAAACTCTTTGCTCCATCTACATAACTTTTAGACCACTTGGTATCACGCATCCAACTCTTGTCCATTTTGCACTACACCAATTAAATGGAAAAAGGATCACAACTTTAATAGTAATCAATGAATACAACTTCACCAATTAAATAAATGAAGAATAGTAATTTTGGTATATATGGTTCAGCTAACACAACTTCAAATTGAATTGGAAAGAATGAATGGTGAAAATCAGAGGTTAAGAGGGATGCTATCTCAAGTTAGCAACAATTACTCAGCACTGCATATGCATTTCGTGACCTTGATGTAACAACATCAACAACAGCAGTCAACTTCACCATTCAATGTAATTCAAAAAGTTACAGTGTCGATGATTCAAAACACATTGTAAACTGGACAAAGCTGTTTTTATGAACTAAATATGTCCTTAAAATTAAGCCCAAAGCAAAATGATCTTAAGAATTTCCAATCCCATGAATGATACTACAAGGATGGAGACCTAACAAATTAACCAGAAGAGCGAATAGAAAATCATATTCACGAATCCAAAACCCCTACTACTTCTTCTTCTTGTGGTCGTTATAGATAACCTGCAAAGTTGCATAACTATGTCCACAAATTTAAATTGTCTTTGTAGAAATAACCCCTGAACCCCATTTAACCCACACAAACAGAGACAAAACCAACATAATTCAAAATTTGGAAATGAAAAGGGATCTCTCTCATCCAGATAGTCAATGAACAGAAACAAGATTCAGTACTATAATGTATTAAGCTGCCACCTCACCAATTTAAACACCCTTTCTCAATTCTCTCTCTCTATTTATTAAATTTATAAATTGCTCAAACGGCAGCAGATTCTCAATCATCTCTTCCACTCTAAAGGAATCAGACGTAATTGCTCCCAACAAACATATTCTTTTTCAGCATTTTGAAACCTGCTGCATTTTCAGCATTTTGCAACAAAACCCTAAACGTTTATATAATAACTATATATACACACATACACCAAATAAACCCTGCACAGATAATGAAATTGCAGTCCAGAAAAACAAAAATACAAATTGGTACAGAATTGATTTATTCCCTCTCATGTGCACTTATCCAAGTATATCCAACACGAAAATCAAAAGCCCATATCAAGAAATAAGAGTACTTATTGTTGTTTTGGTACTCAGATATCAAGTCTCTAATTTATACTTGGCTTCTGCATAATATATATTTTACAGAAAATTGGGACTCTTTTTTTAGTTTACACACTACGAAAAATTAAAATCAAATTTGAGAATTTATACCTCAGGAATAATGTAAATATCTTAAACTGAAAAGAGAAGAACTCAAATTGCTCAACCAATTTCCAATTGCATAAGTCTTAATTCAGGTGATCTAACTCTCCGAGTATAATGACCGGTATATAACATAAATCTCCTCGCCCACCCCATAAAAACAAAACATTAAAATAAAAATAAGTTTGAAATTTTACTTATGCACACAACCATTGATACAACTACTATCTGCTCACATTCAAAGTTGGCAATAAAAATATACTCACTTCAAAACCAGTTCTTTATCAAGAAGACTAGACGGGATTTTCCCTGTTAAAGCGTTGTCCTGAATGTACCTCCATCAATCATCAAAAGAGTCATATATATTAAAAAGATAATTTTACACTTAAACACTAATATAACACATTAGTAATTAACCAAATTTTTGCTTCAAGAATGTATGTCTTAGCCCAACATTTTATGCAATAAAAAAAGGAGTTTCTTGGAAATGCACGGTAGATAAACAAGAAACAAGTAAAATAGATTATTGAAAGCAAATTAAAATTAGTGCATATTTGGTTCAACGAGCTAATACCTTCAAACTTACAATTCTCTCAAATTTGACAAATCTGCCAATGAGCTAGGCAGTTCGCCACTCAACTTATTATCCTCAAGATGTCTGCCACAGGGCCACTCAGCGAGTTATTATCAAGCCACCTGCAATGTAGGCAAGAAATAAAAGAAACAAGACATCGGTAAAATGATCTTAAGTAGCGCAAAGTTTACCTAATGATTTTGTCGTCGTCCGTTACACTCCCTGTACCTAAACTTCACGCCAAATTCCGCAATTCCGCAACCTAAACTTCACGCCAAATTTCGCAACCTAAACTTCATGCCAAATTTCGCCAAATTTATAGAAGAAACAATTCTGAATTGGGAGAGCGATTTCGCTAAATTTCGTCGTGATTTCTGGTAGGAGTGCCAAATTTCGTCGCAATTTCTGGTAACAAACACAAGCTTCAGGTAAATTCTGTTTGATTCACACCAAAATTGGGGGTTACATACATCTTGTAACGCCAAAATTTGGCTTTAGTTTGAAGAAAATTCGGAGTATTTGGGGATTTTTTAATTGCATTTGTAACGCATTAATGTATTAACAGTCCATTTTGTATTAAAAACGTAAGCATTTGGGGTGGTGGCACAGTTGGTCTCATAGATTCTAAGTAATCCTGAGGTTGAGGGTTCAAGCCTCTCTCACCCAAAATTTCCATCAAATTTTTTTTGGAAGAAATTATCAGAATAAAAAAAATATAATTTCATTTTTAGTAAACAAGCTTTGTCTAGCTTAATTAGGGAAAGACAAGTTATTTGTTGGAAAGGTCATAGGTTCTATTCCCACTGATGTATTTATTTTTTATATTGAAAAATTGATTCAAACATTTTTATTAAAATATCTAAGACAAATGTATTGTTTGGTCCAGTGGTGTAGTTATGCTCTTTAGGTAAAAGGGACTCGTGTTCGAACCTTGATGGATGAAATTTTATATTTTTTGAATTTTTTAATATAATTTAGATTTTTACGGAAAAATTAATAAACAATTTTTTAAATAAATTATATGTTCGCAGTTTTATTTAATAAAATCTATATTTTATATGGAAAAATTTATTAATCGTCACCATATATAAATATTGGTGACGAAATACTATGTCACTATTTACTATGAAAAATTAATGACGAAACATAAAACCGTCATGAAAATTTTATATTATATGACCAATATTGATCGTCACTAATTAAAATGAAGATCATCACCGAATAATATTATGACGAAATAAGCGCGTCATTAAAAAATGATTACTAATTGTCACTATATATAAATATCAGTGACGAAAGAATATGTCATTAAATACTATGAACAATTAATGACGAAAAATAAAATTGTCATGATAATTTTATATTATATGACCAATAGTTATCGTCACTAATTAAAATTAAGATCGTCACTGAATAATATTATGACGAAATAAGTGTGTCATTAAAATATAATTATTAATCGTCACTGTATATCAATATTGGTGACGAAAGAATATGTCACTAATTACTATGAAAAATTAGCGACAAAACATAAAATTGTCATGAAATATTTATATTATATGACGACTATGATCGTCATTATTTACAATGACAATCGTCACAAAATAAAATTGTGACGAATTAAGTGCGTCACCAATTCTTTTGAATAATTAATGACAAAACATATAGTTGTCACAAACATACTATTTTTCACGACGTTGAATATCGTCACTAAATATTATGAATATCTTCACCAACGTTTATTGTGACGAATTTCTTATTTTTGTCATGAAATTTTTGAATTAATGACGAAAAAAAACATCAGTGGCTACAAAAACAAAATTTATCACGAATTCTCACTTTTTAGTGACGAAAATTAAATTTGTCACCTTAAGGTAACATAATATGACGAATTTTGTGTCGTCACAAAAATTTCGTCACGAAATGTGTGATTTCCTGTAGTGATTAATGGACTGAATTATATTGTGGCTCAATATTGGAATTCAGAAGCCCATTGGAAGGTCCATCTTAATTCTCCTAAAGGCCCCTCAAGTAGCCCAAATTAAAGTCCAATAAATGAAAGGTGCTTAAAATAAAATAAATTATTGTTGCATTATTTTTTCCTTAATTTTTCGAATTTATTAAAGAAAAGAGGGAGAAAGATTTTCTTGAAAAGATTTTATGGAAATGAGATAAAGTATTCTTGGAATACAAGATTATCCCATAAATTCAAGAAATCTCCCACTTGGTCTCTTTAATATGTAAATTTCAAAAATTATAGAGAGATAATAGGAAGAAAGATTTTCTTGATTTTCTTGAAAATATTTTATGGAAAAAGATATGTGTTTTTGGAATACAAGAATATCTCATAAATTCAAGAAAGATCCAATCTTGAGAATCTCCTATTTATTTCGAAATATTAGGCTAAATAAGGGTGTGAGATTTTTGTGGAAAAATACACATGGAAAGAAGAATATATGGGATATATTCAAGATTTTTTGGAGATCAAGAAAAGATCTTTCCTAACCCTATTTTGAGCCCTAATTTTCGTCCCCCTCTCTATTATAAATAGGGGATGAATTTTTCATCCCCAAGACACAGGAATTGATCTTTTTTGGGAAAAATATCAGCGTCGATAAAATATCAAATATTTTTGAAACGTCGACAATTTGTGTTTTTTCGAAAAAATTTCAATTGCGTGCACCAATTCCATGTGCTGGAAATATTAGAAATCCACAAAGGTGGTGCAACAATTTTATTTTTTTCCTTTGTTTTATAGATCGTTCATCAGAGAACCTCCCACCGGGTTATTGAGCGAGGACTTGGGAATACTTGAGAATGACTTTTGGTTGGTAGCTAGATACTTGATCCTGTCCATCTCAGACTGTCTCTCCAACGGGTACGTTTACGTAAACTCCTAGAATTTCCGCATGCTAGGACTCTTTACATGAATTTTATTTGCATGTCGTTGTTGGCGTAAATTATTATTTGAATTCACTTAGGTAAATTCATGCTAGTAATACTTGTTAATTTAAATTTGTGTTTATGAGGTCATCCCAATAGATCCTGGAAAATGTTATCCCAACAAGGGTGTGTATGATGCGACCTCCAGCGCCTTTAGGCATGGATGGCACTGGTCGTTCCCCCTGGCCGACATTTCCTGGAGCGGGTTCTGCTTGTCGGGGTTGGTTTGCCTGTTGACGACCTTTCTGGGCATGATCTTGATTCCTCTGAGGTCGCTTGATAAACTCATCCAACAGCCCGTCCTTGTACAGCCTCCAAAGCTGGGGAAGCAGATCTTTGCACTCGCTTAAGTAATGGTCTGTCTGCTCATGGAAATGGCAGAAATTGTTGGGGTTCGACTTACCCTTATTCTTGATAGGTCGCGGCGGGAGGAGTAACTCTCGATCTCTGATCTGGTTGTATACATGTCCAGATGTCATGCCTAGCGCCTCCATCAACTTTACCGGGATGTTTTCTTCGAAAGGCTTCAAGCTGTCGGGTGCCTTGTAGTGACCCCCGGTTTTCTTGGAGCTTTTCCTCGAGTCTGCGACCTCTCTGTCATCGGAGAGTCTAGACTCCAAAAGTTCTGATGCATGGATAAGGTCGCTAGCTCGCCTGCGGAAGTCGGTATAGCTGACTGGATATTCGGTGGTCATGCGTCGCCATAGTTTGGTTCCCTTTTTTAGGCCGGAAATGGCCCCGAGTACCTTGGCCTCGTCTCCGATGGGATCCTCTTCGAGGATGAGTTTGTCGATCCTTTCAATGTAGGATCGATCGACTCTGTGTCCCCCTGTTGGGTATTCATCAGTCGTTGTCTAGTCACAGGCCGAGGTGCCAAGGCCGTGAAGTGGGTTAAAAATAATCTGGCTAGTTGTTCGAATGTGTCCACCGAGAAAGGTGGCAGCGAGGTGAACCACTGATGAGCCTGGTCACTTAGAGTCAGAGAAAACAACTGACATTTGGTGGCGTCAGACGCGTCAATGGAGGCCATGTAGGAGTTGTACTTTTCTATGTGGACCCTTGGGTCCGAGTTCCCACTATAGCGATCTAGAGCCTGCTGTGTTGATTTTCCTTTGGGTAGGTGCCAAAGTAACCATAGTTCCGAGTGGAGAGTCTGGGATGGTGAGGTTATGGTCTGCCCCTGTCGGCCCAGTTTGACCCTCTGCTCGCTCGAGAAGTCGCTGGACCGTCCGGGCCAGTGCGTCAATCTTCACATCACGATGATCCCTGGGTGGGAAAGTCGCTCGTGGGTCGCCATGGTGGATCGCCGAGCCCCTCGGTAGTTCATTATGATGCATGTTTAGATCTATGGCGAGGTCACGCTCCACCTGGTCGGCAAGTCGGGGTTGAGACTGGGCCTCATCCTCGATGATCATCGGGGCTTTCTAGGCCCCTTGACTTCCAAGTCGAGCAATCACATTGCCCGATCCCACCAGTTTTTCCAGGAGTCGGCGGTTCCGAATGATGGCGTGCTTTACCGGGTCATACACCAGTTGGCCTGTGGAACACCCTTTTTCGACAAGAACATTCTTGCCCTTAGAGGTTCCGGCATCGTGTGTCGCCTTCTTGACTGGCGGTTGTTCGTCCTCGTCATCGAAGGTGAGGCGTTTCTTGTTGAGGACGGTCATTACAGCCTTTGCATCCTCCGGTGTCCGGACAAGGTTCCACCAATCGGGGGTGGCACCTGGGACAGTGGGGTGAGATGGGTGCGAACTCATCGAAGCTTCGATGCCATCACGGGCATCCCTATCGTTTTTGGTAGCGTTACCTTGGTTGACTGCCATTGACAAAAAGATGGGTCTCCTGAGGATTTCTGGACAAATCGATAGGAAGGTTTTCCACAGACGGCGCCAAATGTTGTAACCTAGAATTTTCGTCTAGGGCAACACACAAGTAATGGATTGAATCAAACAAGTAACGAATCTGTAATTGTAAATAACACTCGAATTTTGTTACCCAGTTCGTCTTTTGCATAAGACTACGTCTGGGGGCACCCAAGCCAGGAATATTTTATTATCTTTATCTGCCTAGAATTCTAAGATTTCTCCCTGTACAACGAATAGTACATGTAGTATTTATAGACAAGAAATTAGGTCACAAATATTCATGGGCTTCCTCCACGGGCTTGCTGAGGCTCTCGCCGCCAATGCTAGGGTTTCCTTAACCAACCCGCGATTTCCGCATCCGGATACACTTGCCTTGCTTATGCCCCGCGATATCCGCGCCGTTAACTGCCCATATCTTTACCATGTTTATCTCTTCGTCAACTTCGGATTGAAATCATTTCCGACCTGTAGTTTTCCCAAAGTCGCTCAGCGACCTCCTCAACTCAAGTGAAGTCGCTCCAACTGACTGGTACATAATAGAGAGTTGTCTCATCAGGTCGGATTATTTCATGCCACAACAATTAGAGCTAAAACCCGACAAGTAGAGTGGTGCTGCAAACCTTAGAAAAAAAAAAGGAGATAGGGGGTACACTAGGATGTAGAGTTTGTCAAAGCTACCTATTTTAGATGAAGTGTATAGTAAAGGGGTCGAAGTATGGTAAGGGGCTTAGCGAGTCAAGGAATTAAGGGTCTATCATAAATGATTTTGGGAACTTGAGTGAAAGCTTTCAAAGTTCATAATTTCTAATTGCATTGTACTTAGTCCAGGATTTCATGAGTTGCTACTTTGCTTTAGTGTGACGTTTTGTGTATAGAAAGGGCCTGACGAATCTCTTAGCTTCTTCATTGTTACACTTTTGGTGTTGTTTTACTCTGGACAAGTAAATATTTAAGTGTGGGGTAATTTGGTAAGTAGTAAATTATGCATGTTTTTAATATATATTTAAGTGTGGGGTAATTTGGACTCGTTTGTATTAAGTTGGCATGATTAATTACTTATGCGTGTTTTAATGATATTATTCCGCACTTGATCAATTCTTATGTTTTTTAGTGTATTTAGATACTTTTTGGTGGATTATTATTTTGGAGTAAGAAGCCCACACTGAGTAACCCAGTGCAGGTCCAGATTCTAGAAGAGTTGAGAAATAAAATAGAATTTGCACGTGAGATTTAATTGGAGATTGGATATATCCTTTTGGGAGGTTGTTTCAATATATATCTCTTGGATTTTATTTTAGAAGGTTAAGTTAAGAAAGGAAAGAAGATTTGCACATATCTTGGAGATTAATTGGCCGTGTGTATGGCATACTATAAAAGGGGTGACACCCTGAACAAAAATTCACGCTATTATTTTGGGAGAAGCAGAACCGCACGGCAGCTTTTGGAAGAGAGAGTTTGCTTTGTTTATTTTTATTGTTTTCTCTTTTAGACCTTTTTTCTTTATTTCAATTCCAGGGATTTTTGAACTCGTGTTTTAATGCCTGTTAATTGATTTGAGACGTTTATAATATTTATTTTGGGATTGTTTATTTCATCTAATTTAACTTCAACATACGTGGATATTTAATTTGGATTGACCACCTAGGTTAGATTATTCTTGTATTTCTGCTAGTTCGTAAATTTGTAATCCGTAATTGTTACAGATTTATGGCAAATGGTAGCAACTAGTAATTTACTAGGGTGATTTAAACCGGGTTCTTTCGAACCGAGCTTGCGTATTCGGAAATTTGTATGTCCTTTATCCTAGAGTTTAATGATTTGGGCTGGTTAAATTTAGATTGTATCTAGACTGTCAGTTAACCGCACTAAAGTCGAGGGATTAATGAATTGTGAATTGGAATGCCTTTTTATTGTTGAATTTTCTTTATTTAATTAATTGTTAATTCGTAGTAATTTATCGCTTTAAGTAGTAGTTATAAAATTCCTTTTCAAACTCCCCCTTTTCGTGTTACGTGTTTGTCCTTATGAATTTATACAATTAGCATAACAATTATTCTACGTTCCTTGTGGATCAACCCCTTGCTTGCCACTACTACGAATTAGTAGGGTAGAATAGGGTATTTATATTTGTCGCACCTCGACAGTGTGGTCAAGAGGAGGTGCTTGCAGGGCGTGAGGTGGAGGCCGAGGTCAGTACGCCAGAGGTGGAGAGTCGTGTTGGCAGCGGGTTGGTGACCCAAGGGCACAAGCTCGAGGCAACCCAAAGGCGGCGTCATAGGGCTTCGAGAGGACCGCGGGCGCGGCTGAAAGGGCGAGCGCGGGTGGTACGAGGGAGGTGATGTCAAGCTCGTTGGAGGTGAGCAGTAGGTCGGAGTGTGGTGCCGGTCTGGACGAGGTCCGAGGGGTGATGGAGGCGGCGAGTGGTGGTGACCTGGACGAGGAGCCCTGGTGCGACCAGTAAGCACAGACGGTGATGCGCTGAAGGGTGGCGAGTGGTTGCGGCGTGGGTGCGACGCTCGGGGAAGGTTGGCTTGCAACGGCGGTGGCTCAAGGTGGGTCAGCGAGGCGCAGCGGCCAGGGCGAGAAGCCCAGGTGTGGCGGTCTGCGTTAGCGGAGTGGCGCTGCGGGGTGGCGAGGACAGGTGGTAGGGCCTGCGTGTTGCGGTGTTGCGGCATGGTGGAGACTGATAAGTGTGCAACGGCGGAGAGTCACCAAGATTATCAAGAGTGGAGCTACGTGACATGGAGGTGGTGCTGCCGAAGGGCGAATGGTGGCAGATTCAGTGTGGTGAGCGCGATCTGCGCTAGCGATGGCGAACAACATGCGGTGGCGAAGTCAACTCCCGATCTAATGAGTAGCGGATGCGTTCGGGACTCGAATCGTAGTCCGCGGCTGGGACAAAGCTCCGCGGTGGTGGCGAGGAGCCTCGACTTGGTTCAGTAGGTGCCAGATCAGGCTGGAGTTGTGGGGTGCTGGAGGCGGTGAGTTGTGGCGACCCGGGCCAGGTGCCTGGGTGTGGATGGATGGTTCAGGTGGTGGGCGAATTGGGGGGGATGATGGGTGGTAAGTTGGCGATGGGCTCGGGGGTGAGCGGTGAGCGTGGGCGCGGAGTGCTCAAGCTCGGGCTGGAGCGTGCGACGTGGAGGGGTCGACTCTCCAAGGTGAATCACGATGGCTCCGGAGGAGGCCAGGCGGCAGCGTGAAGCAACAACGGAAGGTTGGAGAGGGTCGAGGCTCCAAGGGGCTCGGTATCTATAGTTCGACGATAAGGCGCTTGCATTGCGCCAATATTTCGTCGATTGTTGCGACATCCGAGTTCCAACGGTCACTCGAGGTGGGATTCATGATAACCCATAATTAGTTTGACTCAGAATAGCAGATTATGTAGGGCGTTATACGCTCTACAAGGGGTTGAGACAGCATCTCGGGATACTCAGGAAATCTCCTAGAAATACTTATATTATTATCGAATTCCACGTGTCCTTACAATGGTGAATGATGATTTGATGAATTCACCTTCACTGCGTGTAATCTGCGCCCCTTCCCTACCATCACCCCAATCGCCCCAAATCTTCCGCCGCCTCTGGCGGCGCGGTCACGTGGGACCCCGACGATGACGGCCGACATCTTAGCCCAAGGTTTCTCCAATTTAATCGCTATTCTAGTAAACCCACAAAACCTAGCCGTAATTTTGAAACTTTCGCCTGCAAAGTTCGAGGCTTCAACGCCCGATTTGGGTAAAACGATGAATCCCCCTGACCTCGTGGCGATTCTAGCATCTCCCTCTCACCTAAGCCCTAGCCTGGAGATGCCGGGCTCGCTCCCTCCCTCATCGATGGTCATGCCGCACAACGTCCACAGCGGAGACGAGGACTCGCTAAGGGACGCGATCCCTCGATTTATGCCTGCTGCTAATGGTGAAGCGGCACACACAGGTAATGGCTCTGATTTACCCTGGACCTCCCTTCAGAGGCATGTTATTCAGACATTGCCTGTTGATTTGTAGCATAGTGCAGCAGGGCAATCACCCCTGCCTCAAGAAACACAGATGGGAGCTACAGATAATTTGCTCATCTCTAGTTCTTCTAGTGTGTCTGGTATTGTGAATGTTTATGGATCAAATTTGGTTGTTGATTCTGGTTCATTGAAAGTTGTTTCTGGTTGTGTTGCTTCGAACTTGGGGGTTGTTTCTGGTTTACCTATTATTGGTTTAACTTGGGGTCGGGTGTGTCGAATGCTTCTGATTCTGTAATGGGGGCTGGTGTCAGGCAGCCTGCTGGTGTTGGTGATGCAAATTTTAATGCTCAGCAGGCTGCCGGTAGGGAAGGTAATGCAATGGTTATTAATGATGGGGAGACCTCTAGGTTACACTTGGAGTCACCGGTTCCACCCCCGAATAGGTCTTTCGTCCATGCTCTTACTCCTTCGATGGCTGCATCCAGTCCAAAAGGGTGAGTTTCTATTGGTTAAAATTGATGATTTGATACATAGGCAAGGGGTGCGTGAGCTACAACATTCTTTCATTGGGCGTATCTTACTAAAGTCGGGTGCTAGACCGATTCCAACCATGAATCTTAAGACTTTACTAGACAAAAGTTGGAATGTAAAGGGAGGATGGAAACTTGTAACTTTGGGTCGAGGATATCTTAACATCCAATTCGATGGCTTGAAGGAGCGAGACAAGATCTTTTTGAAACATTCTTGGTCCATCGACCTCGGAAGGATAAGACTTCAAAAATGGGTGCCGGAATTAAACCCCTATAAGGTGAGCTCTCCGATTGTGAACGTATGGGTTCGTATCTTTGAACTGCCAATGGAATATTTTTATGTGCCCAATATTGAGAAGATTGCATCCGCCCTTGGTCCTGTTGTGAGCATTGATGAACATACCCGGAATAGAACCATGTGCCACTACGCTCGTGTCTTAGTTGAACTGGATCTTCGTAAAGGCAAAGAATATAACATCATATACGAGAGATCAAGACACTGTTCGATTGATTCGGTAGGCTATGAGCAACACCCGAATTTTTGTACTCACTGTCAGATAATTGGTCACTTGGTGGACAACTGTCATACTCTTGGAGGGAACCAGCCGGAGGGAAAGCCGGATGACAAGCCCAAACCTACTGGCCCAGGCAACGGGCATATACAAAAGGCTTGGGTCCAAAAAGCGTCTACGGAGAAGATTAACAGCACTATTGCCCAATCTGGGGACACTCGAGGCACGAGACCTTCCGATAAAGTGGCAGGTAAGATGACTGATATTGAGATGCAGGAGGTTGGGGAGGACAAGACCACATCAAACCATTATAGAGAATCGGGGGTTGCGGTGGTACTGATGAGACTATAGTGGTCTCCTCTGAGGTTGAGGAGAGATTGGAAGAGGAAATTCACAGGGAGAAAGAGAAGGATTATGACCAGGGTTCAGAAGATTGGGAGATGGTTAAAAGGAAGAAGGCAGCCTCGCCAACACGTCTATAGGTTTCACAGATTCCCCCCCCCGCTACCTCAAATTCATTTGCCATACCTCAGATGGGGGACGGAACTACAGCCTCGGAATCAGAGACAGAAGTTGAAGACTATCCGAATGATCCCTTGGGCCCACCAAACGGGAAATCCCTAGTACCAGAGAAGACAAAGAAGATCGGGAGACCTCGTGGTGGAACAAAGCAGAAGCCTATTGCTCTGGTCCCCAGATACAACACTTGTGCACGAGCAGATACTATTCCTTCGGTTTCAGAGGCGGTGGCAATCGCCAAGTCTCACTCAACCGCTGCCTTCAAAATTGATGATGAGCCCCTACGTAAAATGCATTTGTTAGAGTCTTGGGCTGATCGTTGTTAATTTATTTCTTTTGATTTATTGGTCACTTTAAGGACATAGACATTACTTTTCTATCTTGTACGGGTAACTTTTGGGCCTACCGTTTTTCCTTTACTTTTAATAAATTATTTATTTGCCTTGCAATGGTGAATGAACACATATTTATACTAATCCTAATAGTGCATGAAAGGAAAATACTAGACTTTGGGCCCAAGTAATACTTGGTGGCCAAGTCGAGCATAATAGTTCTTGGAGACCAAGTAATCTTGGTTGCAATATAATGAAGGAAACTAAATCTCGCGATTCAATCTCCATCAAAGGTTTAGTTAATTTTGCTCATCTCCTTCAATAATCTATCTGCCTAATTGTTCTTAATTCCATTCTTCCATCTTTGTTGCCTTGAGTTTTGTTTCAGTGCAGAAGTTTCATTAGCAGTAGCAAAATTGAAGGTTTCAGTTTTGCTCATCTTTTTACATCTTGAAATTATTTATATAACTATGTTATTGTTTGGTATTTCTATTTTAGCCGTTCATTATTTCTTAACCTTTTGGTCACTTCTATTTTTGACAATCAACTATGCATAGTTATCTCACTACACAGGACAAGTTATGAAGATTCATTGTCTCCGGATGACATTTCATTCTACTTTATAGGTGCTGCAGTGATCCAGAAAATTTAATATTTTGCATATTTAAGTTGTGCAACTATAGGATGTGAAGATTAGGATCTTTCAATGTAAGAATGTGTAATTTGATAAATCATGAATGGATTGTTTTAATGGGTTCAAAGTCTATATCAAATTGGCCAATTGTAATTTAAAGGTTAGTATTCAATGTTGAAGTGATAAGTTTGAAAATTTGAAAACGTGATATCCTAGCCCATTCTGAACTTTGTTATCACAGAAGATAAAATTAGTAAAGGGAGTAGGATGTGGCTTTAATTATCAGTTATACCAGTTGATACATCTACCATATATGAATCAATACTATTATTAGTGAGTTACTTTTTGATTAGGTATCAAAAGGTAATTGAGATGTATGAAGAGGTAGCAAACAACTTTGTCAACTTGGACCCCGTTAGGGATCCTCACCCAACTACACTCGAAGATTGGTTGGCGGTGTACAACATAGTCGAGTTCTCCAATGTTGACAATTTGTCCAAAGTAAGTAGTATTCAACTGATTCTCTGCAGTTGCAGTAATGGACACACCACTATTCTGCATTGTAGTTGTGGCATCATGATCTCTGGTATAAAATGTTTATCCGTTCATAAGATAACACTTGTATGAATACACATTTCTATCAGGCATTCTGGATAACCACTTAACTCTTTCTGTCACTGATTCTTTATTTTGTGACAACATATCTGCTACATAACGTTTGAACCAGTCAACAAACGTGCGATTGTGCTCAACTACAATCCATGATCTATCTCTGGTGGGAAATGTATCAAAAAGTGCTTGCATGTGCAGATCAACAAATGGAACCACGTCGACCGTGTTGTGAAGTACGCACAAGTGCATCCGTGTTAGTTCATTCATACTCACACTTACAGATTGATCACCGGTAATGCCTTCGCCATCCATCCTATTGGTGTAGCGGGTAATTGGAAGTCCAATTGCATCGACATTTGGAATAAATTCAGACCAGTACTCGACTGCTTCTTCTTCTAAATAGCGCTCTGCAATGCATCCCTCTGGCCTGAACATATTCTTCACATATCCTTTGAGAACTTTCATATATCTCTCTACACCATACATCCATCGCATACGAGCAGGACCACACAACCTTGTCTCTTATACCAAATGAACGGTTAGGTGAACCATTATATCAAAAAATGATGGAGGGAAATACATTTCAAGCTCACAGAGAGTCCCCACGATCTGTCTCTGAAAACCAGGCAATTTTGTAGGATCTATGACTTTGCTACTCTTTGCCTTGAAGAACCAACACAACTTTGTTATGATTATGTGCACATTTTCAGGCAAGATCGAACGTATTACAATGGGCAAGAAAGTATCCATGATGACATGATAGTCATGGGATTTCAGATTCATTAGTCTCACGCCATCATCTGATACAAGTCTCTGTATGTTGGACGAATAACCCTCTGGTACTTTCACATTTTTTAGTGTCTGAAGTAACACTTTGCTCTCATTGTTGGACAAGGTGTGTACAGTAGGAGGTAAGAATAGTGCTCGTCTTTCTCTAGGCACAGGTTTTAGTTCTGGTCTTATTCCCATATCAATCATATCCATTCTTGCATTGTGACCATCCTTGGACTTCTTATCACCTAGCAGAGTATTGAGCAAGCTAGTACAAACGTTCTTCTCAACGTGCATTAGATCAATGAAGTGTCTAACATACAACTCTTCCCAATAGGGCAATTGAAAGAAAATTGATTCCTTCTTCCAACCACTAGTGGGGACACTTTTTGCGAAGTGTTTTCCGTATTGTGTGTTGAGGGTCTTCATCTCATTCAATATATCGGAACCTGACAATAAATGTGGTGCTTCATCTTCCTCGATTGTGCCATCGAATACATCGCCATTGTTCTGTACTTATGCATTGGGTCCAACCACCTCCTAAGTCCCATATAAACGAACTTCTTACAATGACTCAAGCGAATGTGATGTGTCTTCTTGGTACAACAAGGACATGCATCGGCCCCCTTCACACTATATCCAGATAGATTCTCGTAAGCAAGAAAATCATTGATAGTTCCGAACAGCATGGCCTTCAACTTGAAATTCTTCTTTCTACAAGCATCATACACATCGACACCCTCATCCCACATGAGCTTCATGTCCTCTATCAAAGAAGCCAGATATACATCTATGTCGTTACTAGGTTGTTTGGGTCCTGATATCAACATAGACAACATCATGTAAGTGCATTTCATTCACAAGTCGGGTGAAAGGTTATAAACTAACAGAATCACTGGCCATGTACCATGGTTGGTACTTTTGATACCGAACGGATTCATTCCGTCAGTTGAGAGTGCAAGACGCAAGGGTCGTGGCTCGTTGCCAAATTCTGGATGCCTGACATCGAATGTCTTCCACTGGGGTAAATTAGCAGGGTGTTTTAGCATTCCATCCTTGATCCTATCATCATGATGTCAAGTTAAATGTCTAGCATCCACAGCGCTACTATACATTCTCCTGAATCTTGGTATTATTGAAAAATACAGCATCACCTTCACGGGAGTTTTTTTTTTCTTATTACGCTTCTTACCACACTTGAGACATTCATCGAGGTCTTTATACTCCTTCCGAAATAAGATACAATCACCGGGACAAGCATGAATTTTCGGATGTGTTAACCCGATGGACTTGAGTATTTGTTTAGCATCATATGCTCTCACAGACATTACATTTCCATCAGGCAATAGACCACTAACTTCTTCCAGCATACTTGTGAAGCACGCATCGGTCAACTGGTGAGCTGCTTTTAGGTTGAACAATATCAACACAGCTGACAGTTTTGTTGCCTTCTCACATCCGGGCCAAAGGGGTAATCCAGCTCCAGCGTCATCCCTTAACTTCTCTGACATATAAGGGTGATCTCGTAGATCATCGTGATCATCCCCACTCGGTACATCTCAGAAACTATCCGCATCCACTGTATCTTCATACCTAAAGTCAGTTCCTAGGTTGCTTGAGCTACATCCATCACGTCTCTCACAATGAGATGTCCAAACGGTATATGTTTTATCAATACCGTGAATCATCAAGTGGACGAACAAGCTTTCTCGACCACTAACTAATTTTTCATTCATACATTTCCAACACGGACATGAATGTACCGATGGTGGGTGCAGTGTCTAATTGCATGATTACAAAATTCTTCCACCCCATTCCTATACTCCTCTGATAATCAATCTGCTCGAACCCACTTTCGATCCATATAGAAAAAGAGATGCCTATAGGAAAGACAATATGAAGTGCTTCTCAAGACATTAATGTATATATACCTAACCATACTTGATCTCAACTTTTATCCTAATGTATATTCCTAATCATTTTCTTATTAAAAGTTATATCACAATCCTAACGTACCTAAGGTTTTATTTCTTCTCAAGACATTAATATATATATACCATCAATCATCTAAAGCACATGCATTTGATCAAACACTTGGTGTGTATCTTATATTCATCTCTAAATTGATATAAAAAAAATTACAAATCAACTCAAAAATATATCCCAATCCTAATTATGCTTAAATCCTACACATGCATTTGATCAAACACTTGGTGTGCATCATATATTCATCTCTAAATTGACATAAAAAATCACCAACCAACTCAAAAATATATCACAATCTTAAATTATGCTTAAATCCTACACATGCATTTGATCAAACACTTGGTGTGCTTCATATATTCATCTCTAAATTGACATAAAAAATCACCAACCAACTCAAAAATATATCCCAATCCTAATTTATGCTTAAATTCCTACACATGCATTTGATCAAACACTTGGTGTGCATATCATATATTCATCTCTAAATAAACATAAAAATCACCATTCCAAACTAACAATTTATCCACAAATTACCAACAACAATCAAGCCACACAACATATATATATATATATACAACATATATATATATAACACATAAATTAATCCTAACTAATTAATTAACAAAAAGGAAAAAAAAAAGATTAAGCATTACCTTGTAGAGGAGGAGGAAGGCGGCGGCGGCAGGGGAGGAGGGCGGCGGCGGCGGCGGCAAGGGACGGCAGCGACCGGAGGGAGGAGGAGAGGAAAAATCGACGTCGAAAATGGTGGAAATGGGGGTTTAGGGGCTGAACCCGTGTATAAATTAGAGCGGTTCATAACCGCTCTCCAAGCTTTAGCTTGGACAGCGGTTATGAACCGCTGTCTATGTGAACTTGCAAAGCGGTTTTGGACCGCACTCCAAGTGATTTTCTTAGACAGCGATTACAAACCGCTTTCTATTTTTTTTTTTTTAAATAAAACCGCTTTCCAAGCTTAAGCTTGGAGAGCTGTTTGAAATAAGGGCTGTCCAAGTGGGGCTCTCCAAGCTTAAATTGTAGTAGTGATACAAAAGCATGGAGCTAGAGTACATCTTCTTAATGCTGGAATTTGCCAATTAGTGTATTGAGTGGCAAAGGTATTATGAAGTTCATGTTGTTCAGTTTATATATATTTTAGCGTTGATGATTCGATAAAAATGTATTTTCGAGTAAACAATTAAAACCTGAAAGCTTTGTGAGTTTTGCTTAAGATTTTGCTAGCTTGATTAAGTTGTTTGGGGTTGTCTAAAAGCTAGCTTATGGATGTCTGAAATGTTAGGTTTTGGCAGGAAAGTATCAAAGAGGTAGTTAGGAATTGTGAGGATCATTTTTTCATATGCATGGCTCAATTGATACTTCTCATGGTTTTTGGATCATGAGTGGCACTTAAGGTAATATCAAATTTTCAATTTCTATGAAAATTAAGAGAAGAAGAAACCATTTCAGCAACATGGACCAAAGGAGAAGGTTGGTGGCTGTGTTCGGAGATGGCTTAGGAATATTTGCTTAGATAGAAACTTTGATTAGTTATTAAATTACTGAATTGGATTGGTATATTGTTTTTATTTCTTTTGCATTATGGTAAAGTTGTTAAATAAACACGTTCATGTGAATTGTTTTATTTCATTTCATATTTCTTATTGTTGGTTTTATATATTCTATTAAGGTTGCAATATAACCAATATGAGGCGCCACAAGCTGTAGAATAATGAGTATATTATAATTGATAACTAAACTCTCTATTTGTGAATAAAGAGTTCCATTAAAGTGATGAACAATTTACAATAACTTTAAGGTTTTTTTTTTTTTTAACAGACAATAACTTTAGATTTTGTTATTCTTTTAAAAGGAAAAATACGAGTCAATAGAGTTTCAAAGATTTGGAGTAGTGGTAAGCTAATCAGGGTTGGAAACAACTTCTTCAATAATCAGTTAATCTATCTAAATTAGTGTATCCCTGGCACGATTAGCTTCAATTTTTATGGTAATTGTCTTTATTGTTTGAAACTTTAGATTAATATAATTTTCAGCTTTAAATAGTATAATAATGCTTCTTTATGCTAGTTCAATAATCAGAGGGGTCTCAAGTACCATCTCATTTAAGCAAAGCAGATAAATTCAGAAGAGCTAGACAAAATCGTTTGAGAAAATTGCAGAAAAAGAGATTGGTGAAAAAGAAGACAAAAGATTGGGCACTATTTACTGAAGGCTTCCGGGATTCTACAGAGAAAAAGGACACTAGGCTGAATGGAAAAAGAAATGGAAGATGGTCAGAGAATAAAGAGACAGAGGGGAGAAGCCTTTTGTTACAAATATGCAGCCGGAACAGATCTGTAAATTGGGAACGAAGCTTGGTGTTATAAATACTAAAAATGAAGGAGTGATTCTTAAAACAATTCGGGAAATTGAGAACCTGGGAACGAGGGGAAGAAAGAAGATACACCAATTGTTTCCTAATGAAGATTCTATCTTACAACATCAGAGGGATTGGAGGAAGAGTAAAGAAACAAGAGATCAGAGGACTCATCGGTAAGTTCTGTCCTGACTTTGTGTGCATACAAAAAAACAAAGTGTTGTGATCACTCATCCTTTAATCCGAATTCTGTGTGGGATGATGGGGTGAGATTGGGGTGGGTAGCTAGTGATTCGGTTGGGTAGTCAGGGGGTATTTTAAGTCTATGGAATTGTGAAAAACTTGAGGTAGGAGATATTTGGGCAGTGGAAGGGGCAGTAGGGGTTGAGGGTAAGTGGAAAGCCTCGGGGAAGTGGATGGGGATTGTTAACATTTATGGGTCTAGAGAGTCGAGAGAAAAAAGAAGATTGTGGTTGAGTTTGATTGAGAAAATGCAAAATAGTCAAGTTGTTTGTTGGTGCCTGATTGGGGATTTCAATGAGGTAAGAAGTTGCAGCGAAAGGAAGGGGAGGAATATATATTTCCTGAGCTCGAATTCCAGAAAATTTGAAGAGTTCATCAGGGAAGCATGCCTTGTTGATGTGGGACTGATAAGTAGGAAGTTCACATGGTCAAGACTAGATGGGAAGTGTTGTAGCCGAATCGATCGAGCACTAGTCTCAAATGAATGGAGTTCGGAATGGGGATCGTGTAAGCTACACGGTCTACCTAAAGGAAGCTCCGATCATTGCCCGATTTTTCTCCATTACTGTGACCAGAATTGGGGACCGAAGCCTTTCCGGTTCTTCAATGTTTGGTTAAAGCACCCTGACTTGGCAAGATTTGTGGAAGAGAAATGGGATGGTTATACTTATCAAGGATGGGGGAGTTTCGTGTTCAAGGAGAAGTTAAAGCTTCTGAAGGGAGACATCAAAATTTGGAGTATGGAGAAGTTTGGGGCCTTAGAGCAGAAAATCTCTGAGGCAAATGCAGTGTTTGATGAGCTGGATCGGTTACAGGAAAGTTGGGATCTTCGATAGAAGAGTGCAAGCAAATGAAGGAAGCAAGAGCAAGATCTTGGCATCTGAAAAAGGTGAAGGATAGTTACTCATTCCAGTAGGCGAGAGTTCAGTGGATTCGTGAGGGGGATGCGAATTCCTCGTATTTCCATAACTGCATAAACAAAAGAGGGCGGTCTAACAAGATTGATGGGCTGACTATTGATGGGGTGTGGGTGGAAGATGTGGATAAAGTGAAAGGAGAGGTGTTCCAATTTTTCGGGAGCACTTTTCGAGGAAGCAGGAGGGGTTCATTTTGTTGTCGGGATTGATCTCAAAGAAGATTTCTGATGCTGATAATTCTTTCCTTACCAAGCCATTCCTTGAAATTGAAGTGAAGTCTGCAGTGTGGAAATGTGGGGGGAATAAGAGTTCGGGGCCAGACGAGTTTACTTTCAAGTTCGTGAAGAAAATGTGGCCTGTTTTGAAGACGGATATCATGTTATTCATGGCTGATTTTTACAAGAATGGGAGAATTGTTAAATGTGGGAATCCATCGTTTGTCACACTGATCCCGAAGAAATCTGATGCTAGCTACTTGTCAGATTTTCGTCCGATTTCATTGATTGGTTGCATGTACAAAATAATGGCAAAAGTGTTGGCTAACAGACTGGCTAAGGTGGTGAGTTCTGTGATTTCGGAGTCTCAATCAGCCTTTGTGGGCAAAAAACAAATTCTGGATAGCATTCTGGTCCTCAATGAAGCTGTAGATTTTATGAAAAAGGAAAAATAGGAAGGTTTTGTGTTCAAAGTTGATTTTGAGAAAGCCTATGACTCGATTTTGTGGGATTTCCTCAACGATATGATGAGAGGTATGCATTTCCACTGGAGTGTTTGGATTATTGGAGCCTGAACGAAACCGGAATGCAGGACGCGGGAGGCGCTCGACATGTGCTCGTGGTCGAGCACTTATGCTCGGTCGAGCGCCCCCCCATCTGTGCGACATAGGCTCTCGACGAAAGGTGAGCTCGGCGAGAACCGCTCGACCAAAGCCCCCGTCGGCGGTTCCGGAGGCCCGGGCCGCAAAATAGGGTTTCGGCCAGGATGGGCCAAATCTAGGGTTTTGGCTCAGTTTCCCAGTTCGGGTTTTTTGTATAAATAACCCCCTAACTCCCCCATTGTATCTTGCACTACTTGCACTATCTTATACGATATAGTAGATCTCTCCTGGCTTGGTAGTGCCCCCAAACGTAGTCATTCCTGACGAACTGGGTAACCAAATTGTTTGTCTCTAAATTCCGTAGTTCCATTATTTTCTCCATAATTGCTTGTTTAATTCCTAACAACTGGTATCAGAGCATCAGACTCAAGGGATCTGGTGAGAGCAATTATGATGGCTGAAGGGAAATCGCCTGTTGAGAAGTTTGATGGAACGGATTTTGGATTCTGGTTCTTGCAAGATCAAGACGGTCATTGACACGTGCCTGAGATCGTGCGGGAATTGGTGGACGAAGAGCATTGAATCTGGGAGCGGTATGGGACATGCTTGGGTTATGCTTGAGTCGGAGAGGGGATGCAGCGCTCTCAAGGTGCTCAACCAGGGGGTTTGGTCGAGCAGATGTGCTTGACCAATGTGCTCGACCAAGGTGCTCGACCAAGGTGCTCGACCAAAGATGCTCGACCAAAGGTGCTGGAGTGGCGGCTGATCCATCGATCTTGATCTGGAAGGACATTGCGGAATGGTGCTTGATTCTTGTGTGAATCCGAGAGGATCATTGAGGGCTGTATCCAGGATCATGGTCGGAAATCAATGAGGATCTAAGATGGGCACTATGGAACGTTGCTCGATCATGTGGGATCGGAGATGGACGTTTAGGAGCGGAGCTTGGATCAAATTGATATGTGTGGGCCGAAGTAATGCAAGTTCGAGAAGGATGTTGTGGGACGTTGCTTGGATCAAGTGTGGATCAAAGCCGAACGTTGAGGGACATTGCTCGGATCGAGAGTTACTGCCAATGAGAGATGGGGAAGACGAGTTACGTCTTTGAGTCAGTCTCCAGGTGGGAGATTGTTGGGTTTTTGGAGTCTGAGTTGCGGAATGAGTCCAGGGAGGACAAGACTTGCGGAATGAGTCCAGGGAGGACAAGACTTGCGGAATGAGTCCAGGGAGGACAAGACGCTCGACCAGTTGAGGTCGTGCACTTCCACTCCAGTGTCAGTCTCCAGGTGGGAGATTGTTGGGATTGTTGGAGCCTGATCGAAACCGGAATGTAGGATGCAGGAAGCGCTCGACCTGTGCTCGTGGTCGAGCACTTATGCTCAGTCGAGTGACCCCCCATGCAGCGCCCGCAAGGCACTCGACCAGTAGGTGAGCTAGAGCGGTTCTGCTCGACCAAAGCCCGAGGTCGAGCAGTTCCGAGGCCTGTGCGTGGATTTAGGGTTTCGGCCAGGATGGGCCAAATCAAGGGTTTTGGCCCAGTTTCGTGCAGTCTAGGTTTTTGTATAAATAACCCCTGACTCCCCCCATTGTATCTTGCACTATCTTGTATGGTCATACAATAAAACTAATAGATCTCTCCTGGCTTGGTAGTGCCCCCAGATGTAGTCAGTTTGACGAACTGGGTAACCAAATTGTTTGTTCCTTAATTCTTGGTTCCATTATTTTCTCCATAATTGCTTGCTTAAATTCCTAACAACTGGTATCAGAGCCAGGAGCAATTATGGTGGCTGAAGGGAAATCGCCTGTTGAGAAGTTTAATGGAACGAATTTTGGATTCTGGTTCTTGCAAGATCAAGATGGGCGTTGACACGCGGCTGAGATCGTTGTATCAGGTTAGATGCAAGATCAAGATGGGCGTTAGACACGCGTGCGAGATCGTTATGTCGAGTTCATGCAAGATCAAGATGGGCGTTGACACGTGGCTGAGATTGTTGTATCAGGTTGTATGCAAGATCAAGATGGGTGTTAGACACGTGCCTGAGATCGTGCGGGAATCGGTGGCCGAATGATTCAAGGGAATGTTGTGGGACGTTGTTTGGTTCTGGTGCAAATCAAAATGTTGAGGGGCATTGCTTGGATCGAATGGACGTGAGGGTCCGAGTCTTGCGGTCTTAGGGCCGCAGTGGCCTTGCAGTTCGGAAGGATGTTGTGGGACGTTGCTTGGATCAAGTGTGGATTCGAAGTCAAACGTTGAGGGACATTGCTCGAAGTGCGTGGTTTACTACCGATGAGAGATTGGGAAGACGAGTTACAGTTTGAGTCAGTCTCCAGGTGGGAGATTGTTGGGTTTTGGAGTCTGAGTTGCGGAATGAGTCCAGGGAGGACAAGACGCCCGACCAGTTGAGGTCGTGCACTTCCGCTCCAGTGTCAGTCTCTAGGTTCAGTCTCAAGGTGGGAGATTGTTGGGATTGTTGGAGCTGAATGAAACCGAATGTAGGGCCAGCGAGGCGCCGACTTTGTGCTCGTGGCCGAAAGACTTATGCTCGGTCGAAGCCCCCCCATGCAAATAAGAATAGGCGCTTCGACCGGAAAGGTGAGCTCGAAGAACCGCCGACCAAAGGCCCCGGTCGAAGGTTCCCGGAGGCTGACGCTGAAATAGGGATTCGGCCAGGATGGGCCAAATCTAGGGTTTTGGCCCAGTTTCCCAGTTCGGGTTTTTTGTATAAATAACCCCCTAACTCCCCCATTGTATCTTGCACTACTTGCACTATCTTATACGATATAGTAGATCTCTCCTGGCTTGGTAGTGCCCCCAGACGTAGTCATTCCTGACGAACTGGGTAACCAAATTGTTTGTCTCTAAATTCCGTAGTTCCATTATTTTCTCCATAATTGCTTGTTTAATTCCTAACATGGAGATGGAGGAAGTGGATAAGAGGTTGTGTCTCGTCAGCTTCAATGTCAGTTCTAGTTAATGGGAGTACTTCTGGTGAGTTCCAACTCCAAAAGGGAATCAGACAAGGGGATCCACTGTCCCCGTTTCTTTTTCTTATTGCGGCAGAAGGGCTAAGTTGCTTAATGAGAAAAGCGGTAGAGATGAAGGAGTTTGATGGGATTGAGATCGGGAATAACAAGATTTTGATTAGCCATTTGCAATTTGCAGATGATACGGTGTTGATCGGAGAGGCGTCTCTAAAGAATGCGATGTGCTTGAGAGGCATTCTCCGGTTGTTCGAGTTGGCCTCCGGACTGAAAGTAAATTTCCATAAGAGCTCCATTCATGGAATTAATTTGAAAGATCAGCAAGTGGATGTTTATGCGGAGGTGTTGAAGTGCAAAATTGGTAAGATCCCTTTCTCATATTTGGGTCTTCCGATTGGGGCAAACTTTAGACAAAAGGAAGTGTGGAAGCCGTTGGTAGACAGGTTCCGGATGAAACTATCAGGTTGGGAAAGACGGTACCTATCTTTTGGGGGTCGTCTTGTGCTCTTAAATTCGGTCTTATCAGCTCTACCAGTATACTGCCTATCCTTCTTCAAAGCCCCTGAGTGTGTGATAAAAATCTTGATTAAAACTCAACGGGATTTCTTGTGGGGGGGGGGAAGGGGGTCGCGTCGTAAGACTGCGTGGGTTAAATGGGAGTCTGTTTGTCGTGGTAGGTCTAGGGGTGGCTTGGGTGTTAGAGATATTAAGTCTTTTAATCAAGCATTGTTGTGTAAATGGTTGTGGCGGTGGGTGTCTGGGGAGAGGTCGTTGTGGGTTAGTGTTATTGAGTCAAAGTATGAATCCTTTAAGTGGGTCCCTAATGTGAGTCTAGTTGATAAAAAGTGGTCACTTTGGTGGAAAGACTTATATTATGAGTTGTGGTGGAGTCCGGTGGGAAGTATATTTTGAGATAGGTTGAGTTTGTTATTAGGAAGTGGTCGTAAGGTATCCTTTTGGGTTGATCCATGGGTCGAGGGTAGGTATCGGTTGAGGGATAGATTTCCATCTTTGTTCGAGTTGTCGGTACAAAAAGATGAGTCGGTCGGGTGTATGTGGGATGGTGAGTGTGTGTCGTGGGTCTTTCGGTGGGTCAGAGAGTTGGATACTAATGAATTTTTTGAGATTTTTAATCTTTGGCAGTGTGTACTCAGGCACAAAGTACGTATGGGAGTGACAAATTCTTGGAGGTGGCAAGGGGAGGCTAAAGGCAGATTCTCGACTAAAGAAATGTACGACGCTATTTTGGATGCCTCACCGGGCGAGGACGAGGACTATTTTCCTTGGAAGAAACGGTGGTGGCAGGCGGTTCTTGCTAAAATCTCTGCTTTCTCGTGGAAGACTGCTCGTGAAAGATTAGCCACGAAGGAGAACTTGCTCAAACGTGGTATTTGTGATGATGTGGGGAATGGTGAGTGCTCGATGTGCTTAGGACCGATGGAGTCTTCTAATCATGTACTTTTCTCTTGTCCAATTGCTCTTTTGGTGTGGCAAGCTATTGGCATTTGGTTAGATAAACCTTTACTTTTCTCATCGTCTGCTCGTGAGCATTTCTTGGAGTTTGTGGACTCCGAAAGTGGCAATGTTAGAAGGAAAATTTTTGGCTTGATCTAGCAGGCAACAATATGGAAAATTTGGAAAGTTCGAAATGGACTTATCTTCAAGGATAGTTCTTATACGTTGGACGAACTTATCGACGGTATAAAATTTTGCTCGTGGAAATGGATTTGTGCTCACTATCCGATAACTTTTATGGTTCCTTTTATATGTGGGATTCTTTTCCGCTTGAGTGTATTCCGGTTAAGTTGTAATTGGTTGATGTGTAGATGGTTTGGACTTGTTGTATGGGCTTCAAGTACCCCTTGTGCTCGTGATATGAATTTCATCTTTATCTTTCAAAAAAAAAAATCAAAACCAAGTATACAACATACAGATGTCCAATTGTATACTGCTGGAATTTAATGAGCGTCTACTTTTATTTTAAATTTTGAACCGATGAAGATTTAATGTCCTGTATATTTTAATTGAATACATTTTTAATTTTTATTTTGTTAATTTATGGTCTACACATATTGTTATATAGATATCATTACTCCCTGTAATCAGGAATACATAATAATCTACATAATTTACCAATGCTGAATGAATGGGATTTGACGAGTAGTGAGACATTTTGAATTAAGACCATATGATAGACTGATAGTCGTAAGAGTTGAGATGAAAACGTCAAAATTTGTGGGATAAGGCATAGGCTTAAAACTTAATTGTACTTGCATAACAAATAAAATAATATTAATTTATGGTGTTGTAAAAATATGAACAGTCTAATGATCAATATTATTTTCCCCACACTCAATGAATGGTTAAAAAGGAGTGAAAAATATTAGATCGATGCCATTTGATGATTTGATTAATGTTAGGCTGAAAAAATGAGTTAGGATTATGTGTAGATATATGACGTGATTTTATCCCCCATTAAAAAAAATCTATTGGACAACCAACTCTTAGATATGTTGGTTCAAATTAACGATTATCACGCGTAATTAAAAGATAGATTCTTAATAATGAGAAAAAGTTAAATAAATTATACGGTAATTAATATTATACTCCTAAATCATTTTTCAGAGAACTTCTAAGGTACAATCTCCTTCTCACTTGTCCACACGCACTCTCTATGACTGTGTTTTATAATATGTTTATAAATACATCCACTTATTTGTTTACATACTATAAAAATCAAAATCCCAATAGCCCGTACATTGCACGGGCAAAAATCTAGTATTTATAATACCTCAAGTATCACTCAATAAATTCCATAACATTAATCGGTCAAGATTCAATCAAATTTGCCACTTTTGTCTAAATGGCTCAATTTATTACTCATAACCCAAATGATATGAGTTGACAAGACCAACTTAATGGTCTACCTCGCCCATATCAAAATATGACCAAGGAATATTCCTCCACAAAGCCGAATGGACCAATCTGCTAGGATTAAAGCAGCAATTATGGAGAAAATAATAGAAACAGAATTAAGGAACACAAATTTGGTTACCCAGTTCGTCAGGAATGACTACGTCTGGGGCACTATCAAGCCAGGAGATCTACTATATTTTTGGTGATGTACAAATACAATGAGTCAAAAGTATTTAAATATGAGACTTGGACCAAAACTCTAAAACTGCTCGTCTGGCAGAAATCCCGAACCGCTCGACCTCGTCACTTGGTAGAGCGGATGTGCACGTGCTCACCTTGGTCGACCCTCCCGCCTCGGTCCCGTTCGATCGAGCTCCAACAATCCCAACAATCTCCCACTGAGATCGGCTCAACCAAACCTCCGCTTTGAACGGTCTCTCTCATTACTAGTAGTGCTGCACCTTCATCTCGGTTTCCAAGGCCGGTTGAAGTCATGCATAATTGTAGGTCCCTTAACGGGTTTGTGAGGGCGTAAGTCTAGAGGAGAGGGTGAATAGACTTGAAAACTTTTTCGTTCGGTGTGAGGGCGATAGCCGATCAGAGTCGAAAGAGTGAATCGGTTTTGGTCTCGATAACCAACTTCTTGAACGCTCAAGACGGATCGGTTCGGTAACTATCGATTAATCGATGTGTGCGAAAGCTTAAGTTTTACCCGTGTGAAAAACCGGTTTATAAATCCATTCCAAGTTTTATCTTTTTAATCGGATAGACGTAAATATCATGTCCGATCGGATCGAAGCTTGGTGCTATCCGATCTTAACTTAGAATATGTATGCGCTTTTTAAGATTGTGCGATGTGAGAGCGCTTAATCAAGGCAAGAAAGGCACACAAGATTTATAGTGGTTCGGACAAACCAGCCCCACGTCCACTCTTCCCTTTCAAGGGGCACCAACTTAACCGACCGGACTTAGTTTTGTGTGTTAGTCCAACACAAGACACACCAATGATGTTTTAAGAGTTCTCACTCAACCGATCCGTAAATCAAGACTAGAAACCCTAGATCGAATCTTGCTAAACAACTTATCCTAACTTGGGGTTTGGGTAAGGTTGTTTTAGTTCCAACTATGAAATCTTTCCTCATACCAAGCAATTTAAAAGCTAGATGAAAAGATTTCTTTGCTAAGAACTTATGGGATGAACACAATATAAAATAAGCTTGTTGTTGTGTTTCTTCGCATGAAATCGACTATAGTTTTGAGCTTCTTGATTATTTTGTTTGTCCAAGCATTTCCGTATTTCACTCAAGTGTGATCCCATATTTATAGACCTTGAAATCAAAGAGCCGTTGGAGAGCATTAGGTAGACTTGCAGGCTTGATGTGACGTGCTTCCGAAACGGCATGGCCGAAAAACGTGAATGAGTATTTTATATCCGCTTTGAGAGAGCAACATCGAATCCTCGCGAGTATCGGCTCCGCTCATACGTGTCTCTTCCTTATTGATGGAAGACTTGCTTTGCGGTGTTGTTCCTCCAACTAAGGTTGGTATTCTTCTTGTTTAGATCGCAGACGATGATTAGGTGAAACATCGGGTTAACAAATCGATCCTACGATAGAAGTCTTCTATTTTGACTTAGCTTCAACCGGGCCGACTCTACCGATGTAGGTCTTCCGTCCGATCTTCCGAAGTCATCTGATCTTCGAGTATTCTAAGTTTGAGTTTCATGACTTCTGCTGAGTTATCTGACTAGATCAGATCGATCTGATCTTCGGTTCTGGTTTAGCATTCTGGCCTGTCGGATATCAGCTTTCTTCTGATTCTTCAGATCTGACCTATACATATTGAGTTCCCCCTCAATATGTGACCTATCTATTACATCAGTTGTTCTATACAATCATTATCAACTGGTCTCCTATAGCAATAAAGTAAACATCGAACAGTCCGACCGTCCTATTACATGTGTTTTTGGAACTTTCATCAAAACTATAAATTTCCCAACAATTTCCCCCTTTTTGATGAAACCAAAACACCTGAGAAACCAAACAGTTGATAAATATAGAACAGTTAAAGAGCAAGTAATCAGAAGACAAAGAGATTTTGTCTTGGGATCAGAAAAATAAACTTTTCATTAGATATGTTGATTACATGTTACATCAGAAAAGTTTTGAATTTAAAAAAACAGTGATCCCCGACACGCCTTAACACTCCTTGGGCTTGTATCCTTCCGCATTTCTCTTTGGTCTTGTGGAACGTTGAAAATCGATAGAGTTTCCATTTGACATCGACTTGATCGATTATATGCGATTTGCTCAAGATGTCAAAGTAGAATCTCTCAAATGCCATCATCAAATGAGCCATCCGCCTTCTTCGAGTATACTAGCATATCAAACTCCCGGCGAGATATTTTTACATTCATAAGTTTGGCCTCATTTTCCGAGATACTTGAAAAAGTCCGATATTTATTTTGTAACCCGGTTGAGGAACTCATCATCTGGTGATTCTTCTTGTGGAACAAGATCAAGGACAAAAGGCATCCGAAGCCATTCACTTCGATCTTATTCCATTCCTCAAACCTCTTAGCGTGTCAGGCGAAGTTTTGGTATGATCTCGTCGACTCTTTTGCTGGCAACCGAGGTTACGTGCGATTTTCCACCCAATCCTTTCTTAGCCCTTGATTCAACTTCCGTTTCAACCCTTTTTTTTCTTCTCTTTCTTCTTCCATTCATACGCTCTTTGGACAATCTTCAAAAATAGCTCCTTATCACCAGATTCGATGTCTTATTTCCGTGACTTTCTGACCGAAATTTTGATGTCCCAAAGACCCATGACGAGCTTTTTCTTGCATTGAGCTTTGTCCATGGGCCTTATCTTGAATCGGATCTTCGATGTGTCGGTTGGTTTCTCGATCCTTCCCCCTTTTGGTTTGATCAAAAAGCGCGATTGAGGTGGGAAGTCGAGCCCAAAGTTGACCGATAATGCCTCTTTAGCGAGATAAACTCAAGCTTGAGTCGTTAGATTCTTGTAATCATCTCTTGGCGCTTCCATTGTAGCGAGAGTGTCCAAATCATTTTGTCAAATTTCTCTTCGATAACTTCGAGCCTTTTCTCGATTTTGTTAAGATTGATTTTGATCCACCTGTTTAATGTCATCAACCGGATTTTGTAAGCTCAGCAAACATGGTGGTCATGGATTGGGAGAACCGATCTCTCATTGCTCGATTTGTTTGAGACTAATTTGTCTCGATCGATTAGCACTCCTCAATCTCTTCTTTTGAGATCTTTGAGACAAGATCTCTCTCCCGAAGTTGATCGACATTTGAGATGTAGGAATTGGATCCATCACTTGATCAGTTCAGGTTTGTGCCTCCGGTGGTTGGTCGTGAACCGCAACACCGCCCACTTTCATCCAGCGACTCCTCGCATTCTCCATTTCAAATTACGGAGCTTCTTGAGCAAAGCTCGCTCTTCTTCTTCCGCAATTCCAACTTCATGTGGATCGAGCTTTCCGCAGATTTATCGGATATTAGCTCACCTGATCCCACTTTTTCCTCATATCGAAGTCAAAATCTGCGAACTCATCCGCACCACCCATCCGCTCAACAAGTAAAATAAGATCTCGAAAGCTTTTTAACTGAGATCTCTCCGGATCTCCATGACTTCTTCTCGATAAGCGGGAGGATGGGCTTCTTCCAATACGCCTCATCAATCTCTCGTTCAATCCTTAGTCCGACCATTTTTCCGGTGATGGTCTTTGTTGATCCGGACTCAGAATTATCCGTCCTGATTCTCGCCGGATGAGATGTGGAAGCTTCGTTGTGCTTGAGTCGGCGGAAGTTGTATCGATTGGTTCGACTGGGGGTTCTCCGCCAGAGTGGCGCTTGTATCTTCAGTTCATGAGCGTGTGAACTATCAGAGAAACATGCTCAGCAGCCTTTAGTCCGAGCGGAATCACCTTTGAGGTTGAGGAGAAGGAGATTGATCACCTTTGTGCTTCTTCCTCGATCGTTTCCGGGCGAGCCCTCGGTTGAGAAGCTTGCATGTCTGGATTCTGTTTTTGTTGCGCAAATCTTCTTTCTTCTTCCTCGACTCATCTTCTAGTGCTTTAGAGTCATGGTAGCTTGCTTTGCTTTCTTGACCTCTTCTCCCAGGGCCTTCACCGTTTTCGTTTTTTTTTCGTGGAAAGATGGACAGGCGCTTCTGTCATCGTCTGGTAGCCCAAATATGGTGAAGTTGATGAGAGGAAGGCATTGTAGGACTTCGACCATCCCGATTCCATTCGCTTGGCGGTTTGTCCTTCAATATAACTGCCTGAGATTGGCGATTCTCTTTTTCGAAAAGACACCGCCGGATTCATTGACTCCAAATTTTTCGTGTTCTTGGAGTAAGATGGCTTTTCAGGAAGCCGTTGATGTTCACCATCAATTATTCTTTATGCCTTTGTACATTTTGACCGATGTGAGAGCATCCCTGATCGTTCTTGACGAGAATGTCAAACAACGTCAGATTTTTGAGCATTGGCCCGATGAATCCGGCTTTTCGATGTTTGTCGCCTCTCAAGAGTTCCTTTCGATCTCTTCGCCCTCATTCTCCTCCTTGTCTATTTTGGCAAGCCGAACAGAAAGTGATGTCCGCATTTGTCAGTCTGATTTCTTCTCCGTTGACTGACGATATCAGTTCGTCTCCTGGATTTTCTGTATCCACACTCAAATTCTGCAGGAATTGTAGTGCCTCATCTTTGCATCACCGGATTGCAAGAAGCGAGCAATATGTTTCAAGTCCAAATTTTCTTCGAAATTTGTTCCACCTCCATGGATTCGAGGATCCTCGGTGGTTCCAAACCGAATCGAACTTATCTTCAAAGATCTTCGTTGCTAGTTCAAGATAGTTGCACATGATCTTTCCTAGTCTATGAGTGGCCATCTACATAGACTCATTAACTTTGTGCATAATCAATATCAATATCATCCACAAGAGGCAATGAAGCATAAATTCAAAAACAACTTTTGAAATCAACGTTTTTAACGGAAAGAAAGATTCATCATTAAGTTTAAAAGAAAATATTACCAGATTCAAATTTTCGGAGATGATTTTGAACTCTAAGAAATCGTTTTGAAACGTATAGAGAAAATTTGAAGTTTTTCAGAGATTAGAATGCAAGTTTGTGAAACAGAAAAAACTCTGGTAAGGTTTGATGAATCTTATATAGAGGCGGAGGGAACAATAAGACAAGATTTGGAAGATCAACCGTTTTGAAAAGATTATACGCTCCAGATTTAGCGGTTTTGATCGTAGGGTCAGGAAAACGCACGTACAAAAAACTTTTGGATTTAAAAGCACGATCAAATAGCAGTTAATACATGTACCCCACGTCCGCATTAAATGAATTGCAGATTACACGTCCACAAGGATAGTGGGTACAAGAAGGCAAATAGTATCGAATTCCGATAAATAAGTAAAGAACAAGAGAAAAGAGATCCCGATTCGGTTGGTGATATTATGTCGGTCAAATATTACTTGTCAATGTTGATTCCACTTGTTGATCTTAATCATTCTCTTTAAGCCTTAAGAAATTTCCCAACCGATCCTTTTCGATGATCTTCTCCAACATCATTTGTTGAAACTTCAAGCTTAAATATCTTTCCTTAGTCGTCCCGATTTCCTTTTGATCTTCCTGATCGGTTGAAGTTCCCCTTCAACCGATATTTCTGATATAGACCGATATATCTGATTTGTTGGAGTTTCAAGCTCGGTGATCTTTCTCATCCGATCATACTTTCGTAAAAATCAGATTTTGGTTGACCTCATCGATTCTTTTTTCAAGCCAATTCTTGGGATAAGTGTTACCATAAAACTTAGTCTAGAGTAGTAACTTCTATTCCCTAAGTAGGCGTGATTTGACATGCGTAATTATCGTCTCAATCTCTCGATATGTCAATCAACCGTAAATTTATCCAATTATCGACGCGTGATTTCTACATCGTCGTCCTTTTGATTGCAAATTTCTGGATAGGCTTCTTGAAGTGAAAATTGCATTTGCATCCTTGCTTGGCCTCTATAAAATGGACCAATGTTTTACACAACATAACCCATTCACCATACTTATCTTCTTTTATAAGAATCATGTATCTTGGTGAACCCTTGTTTCCGGTGAGACTTCCGGCAAACACTTTTACACCCTTTTATATGGTTTCAGCTTCTCAAATCAACCCTTTGCATCCCTTTATTGTCGTTTCTCGACATCATCTTCGATTTCACATACGATCGCCGCAAAAAGCTTCTCTACCACCACTGTATGGATCTCGGCTGCTAACCGAGAAGACACTTCTCCTAACCGTATGCACCTTGTGTGTCTATCCGGATGACGAATTCGACTTAGTCTCAGAAAATATGCAACACATGTGCCCATGAGATCTGACGACCAACTCTTTGGCGCACACGTGTTCCATTTAACAGCTGGAGAGCCCTTCTTTTCTCCTTCTTGGGTCTCCTGGCTTAAGAATCCTATCAAGGCCGCTGTCGCTCCATTTTTTCTTGATCTTCAGCTTCTGCGAGCGCCTTGGGATTTTGTTCTTTAAAGCCTCTCTCACCCCTTGTTAAGTGGGGGAAAATGAGAGTGTCAGATTTAAAATCTCTCTCTTTCCTTCACTTCTGGGGTTAGGATGAAGGTTTAGGGTTAGGTTTAGGATTTTGGTTAACATTCATGTACTGACCTCCGGGTCTTCTTGTACTTTCAACTTGTAGTGTAACCTCACCTTTGGGTTT
This sequence comes from Stenogyne calaminthoides, assembly GCA_037126765.1. Taxonomy (NCBI): domain Eukaryota; kingdom Viridiplantae; phylum Streptophyta; class Magnoliopsida; order Lamiales; family Lamiaceae; genus Stenogyne; species Stenogyne calaminthoides. The sequence goes on from JBBCBC010000026.1 coordinate 10,958,007, forward strand.
TTATCAATGAAAAGTTCTGTTATTTCATCGTTGTGTAAATTCCTGCTTTCTTATGCGATTGTTAGCTCTTAATCTCTGAATCTTGCTTGTTGAATATCAGCTAAAACGACTCACAAAGAAATACTATAACCAAGTTGATTTAATCAGATAATCCTTTAAACTGAGCATTTCCTTTAATCTGATAAACCTTAAATCTGATCAGTTCCTTTAAACTGATAGACCTTAAAACTGATAAACTAAAACTTGATCAGTTCCTTGGATCTGATAGCTTGTAACCGATCGCTTTTGCTTATCGGTCTTTGAGATCGCTTAAGATACCAAACTCAACCGATCTCTCGATCCGGTTAGTCTTTAACCAACTAGTTCGAGAACAATCCATCATGAATTTTATTTCTTTTCTCCAAGATCTAGAAGCCCTAGCTCATTGCATAATTCTCTCGAATCGATCTCAATGGCTTGGTTAGAATATCGGTAACAGATATCGAAGATGAATCTTTTCCATTCGATATTCTTCTTTTCAACGTGATCTCTTATAAAGTGGTGTCGACATCCACATGCTTGCATCTTGTATGAAGAATCGGATTCGAGTGATTGCAATAGACTATTATCGCTACAAATATAGGTACGTTCTTAGCTAAAATGTTGTAATCCCTTAGTCACGATCGAGCGGAAAGCAGCTTGGGAACAACGAACTTCCCGCAGCCATATATTCCCTTGATTTGTAGATGTCGCTAATCGATGTCTTCTTCTTTGAAAACCACGAGATCGGGCATTTGAATCGACATGTTCGAGGTTGATTTTTTCGATCTTGCAACCTCCATAATCGAATCGTATACCCACTAAGTTTCTAGATTATCATCTCGATGGGTAGAATAAACCAAGGTTTATTGTTCCTTTCAGATACTTAAGAATCCGCTTAGTTTCTTCTAGGTGGTCGATCATTGGATTTGCTTGAAATCTTGCACATACACCTCATCGCAAAAAGTGATATCCGTCTCCTTGCGGTATATAATAGAGATCCAATGAGAGCCCTATATTCCTTCTGATTTGTTTTCTGACCATCCTCATCTGGATCCATCTTGAATCCAATCATCATAGGAATTTTGGCTTCCTTACTATTTTGAACTCCAAACTTAGCCAATAGATTCCTAGTGTACTTTTGCTTGGCGATGAATATCCTTCCAGGTTTAACTTGGAGACCTAGAAAGTAATTCATCCCGACCCATCATGGACATCTCGAATTTCCCTTGCATCAGTTTGCTGAATCTTTCACATAGGCTTTTGTTAGGAGATCCGAAGATGATGTCGTCCACGTAAATCTGAACCATCAGAATATCTTCTCCATCTTCTATTCTGAATAAGGTTCTGTCCTTTTCCTCCTTTAGTGAACCCACTTTCGATCAAGAACGAAGTGTATCATACCGGGCTCGAGGAGCTGTTTTCGAAAAAAGAGCCTTTCTTAAACGATACACTTGGTTGCCCTTTTCAAAGCACGGAGGTTGTTAGAATAAACTTCCTCTGCTAGTACCCCCGTTTAAAAAGCACTCTTTACGTCCATCCGATACCGCATGAACCCTCTTATGGGAAGCATATGCAGAAACGAAAAATCGGCGTGCAAAGGTCTCATCGTAATCAATTCAACTTTTCAGCAACAAGTCTTGCCTTATTTACGGTGATAACATTTTTCTCATCTCTTGTTCTTGAAGACCCACTTTGCCAATTCGTCTTGATGACACGGGTGTTTAGTTCCCATACTTCATTTCTCTCTCCTGCTCGCCGCTCTCCTCCTCCTGCATAGAATCCAGGTTCCCTTGTAAAGCTTCCTCTATTGTAGTTGGTTCTTCATGACAGATAAAAGAATACATGGCACTTTCACCAACTGATGTCTAGTTTTAATTTTATCCCTCCGATTATCGATCGGTTGGATGACCGGTTATCCGGGTCCTTCGCTCGATTTACGTTCTTTGGAGAACATCGTCCGCTTCGATAAAATCTTATTACTAGCGATTGGGAGTGGTGCAGGTTATGGTCCACTTGATAAGAACAAGTCTCACCGATGTTGGACTCATCATGTGGCGATGTCTTCGTGAGAACCAGTTCCCCCGAACCGGATGGTTCGATTCTTTCTTCGGTTTTCATCGACAGTTGTTCGTACCTTTAGATCAATCACCTAGATTTGTAAATTGATACATTTTGTCGTTAGGCGATCCATTTTCAATATCGGTTTACGTAGATCGGTACTTCTTGTTCTCGAGGCGGCTCATTTCTCTTGATCGTAAGATGCTTCATCAAAGGTTACATGGGGTGTTTCTTCCACAATTAGGGTTCGCTTGTTGTAGACCCCGAAGCTTTGCTAGATGAGGAATACCCTAGAAATATACCCTCATCCGACTTGGCCTCAAAAGTCTTCAACAAGATTGTGTATGAAACACTTACACCTAAAAAATGGGAAGTAAGAAACACGAGGTTTTCTCGCCTTCCACACCATAAGTGTTTTGTAGTGAGCCTTAGTCAAGACATCCGCTTCATGGCATGCAAAGTTGATTATACGGTGTTCAAACATTGTTCGGCCTTTGAGAGTTCTGTTTCCTCCGCTCACCTACTCCCATTCTGTTGTAAGGCGTCCTCGCAGCTTTGATGTTTCATGTCAGATACCAAACTTAGAGCAAAAATCAAGAATAAAAGAGTTCGAAATTCTCAACCTTTATCCGATCCGATTTTTACTACGGAACACCCTTCTCATTTTGTAATCTTCTTAGCAACTCCTGTATCTTGGTTGTCGCCTCATTCTTCTTATGTAAGAATATAACCTGTAAACTTGGAATAGTCATCCACGATTACCCGAGAGTGTATTTGTCCGCTGAGATCGACCGTGTAATCGTCCAAACAGATCCATATGAAGCAACAAGAAGATTTTTGATGCCGGTCCGGAAATTCCTTTGAATGAAGCTTTGACTTTTTCCCTTCCGACATGCAAAGACATGTCCGGATCCTTTGAGAACACTTCATTCGAAGTCCTTCCACTAGAGACATCCTAGCTATCTTATTAAGAGTTTTAAAGTTCGGATGGCTCATTCTTTTGTGCCAGAGCCAATCGCTACTTTTGGAACTCTTAACAATCAGCACGATTTCTTGGACAACTGCTCCAATCACCGTTGTAGATCGTCCCCTTTTCTTGAACCAAGTTAGCAAAAATCTGCTGAGTGGCTCGATTCTTGATAGTGCATTGATCACGAGAACTCAACACCTCAATCCGTTGTCGCAGAATTGTGAAACCGATAATAGGTTGTGCTTTTAGACCTTCGACATACGAGACTCCGCCATTTGTACATCATCATTCTCTAAGTTCCGAACCCTTTGGTATAACCAAAGTTATCATCACCGAAGAGTACACGCTCCTTCGTTCTATGTAGGAACCGAGGAGATGTTTGCTTCCAAATGTGCCTTGAGCATCCACTATCGATGTACCCTTGCACACCTCCTTTGTTGGCGGACCCAATAATCGATCAGCTTTAGGTACCCTTTTGATTGGGTCCCGAGGGTTAGGTTTGATTTGGGGATCCATACAAACAGAAACTTTATCGTGATCAAATCGAAGACCCGACGGTTTGCCTCCCATACTGTCCAACATAATCATACTTATCCTTATATGCTTTCGATTTGTATGATTATTTGTGTGAACCTTTGGATGACTTAGAAGACTTATGATTTAACTTTTCCTTTTTTATCCAGGCCAGTCTTTCAAAAGCAATTCCTAAATTTCGATTATAGGGGTAGGTCCATCAAAAGATTCATATCCTTTTCGATAGATGGTTTTCGTAGGTTTTTACGAAGCATGCTTATTAGGCGGTGACCTTGAATGGTCTCAGATTAGACTTCCTTTTGTAGGTTGTCTTTTTCCGATTCTCGATCTTGATCGAGTTGAGGTCTCTTCTGAAAACCTGGTTCCGGTTGATCCGGTGATTCTTTACCGATTGGGGTCCATTTTCTGTTCCGCTTTTCCGTTTGCACTCACTTTACCTCGCTCAACCGGTCTTTACCCTATTAGATACATGTTTAGCTTTTGGTGTATCTTTTTTCGTTAAATTGTCTGATTACACCTTTAGAGATGAATCATGTGGAAGGTTTCTCATAGCCAAGTCCCTCCTTATCAATCTTTATTCGAAAATAGGCGTTCATGTCTTGAATCTCTTAGATGATTTTGAAAAAACTCTATTTTCTTACGCAGATTATCCTCGAGGATTTCTTTCATGCATTCCTCATCAATTTTGCTTGCAAGATTTTGAAGTCATCGCCTTTGTCAAGTCATTCAACTTTGATCTTCTCCTCTGAAATTTTAAATTCTCGAGAAAATCTAAGTTAGAGGCTTTTACGATTTTCTCGAATTTCTTCTCGATAGCATATAAAATTCTTCAAGCAATTTGTAGAGTTCCTTTGTAAAATACAAAGTTTACCTCTGATTCCTCCCCGCCATTGTCATCATCGATCAATCTTCATTTTTCATAGAAATCGATGTCAAGTCTTCTCAGAGGATCCCAAAACATACTTCCCAAAGTTCGAGAACTCTTTTGCCCCTCTCTCTCGCCGTCAGTGCTTCTCTGCTTCCTCGCTTGAACCAGCCTCCGCCTTTTTCTTCCGGTGAATCACTCCGTCTGTATGACCTGTCGGTGACTTTCCTTTTTCGATAGTGATGCGAACTTCTTCGTCGATTGATTTTCTCTTCTTTCCTCCGCCTAACTATCTCTTTTCCTTTCATCTCTCGCCATCCCTCCGATCATCGATCGGTTTTTCTGGAGATCTTTGTCTGATCTCCTATCTCGCCCTCAAGCTTTATAAAATCTTTGATACTTACCAAGTTGTATGTCCGACTTCTCAAGCTTCCCCGTAAGCGAGCGTCTGATCCTTTTGCGACTTATTATATTTCCAATGGGTCCATTGGCCTTTGTTCTAACATTTGGTTGCCTTGAAAGCAATCGATTTTGAAGTCGAGGTTTCAAAGAGGCACCTCGTCTTCAAATCGTCGAACTTCAGCTTTAAGACTCAAGAACAAGCTACTAGGTTTCATTCTTGAAATGTCCCGGCAATCTTTGATTACCGTGACCTTCATGTCCCAATTCTTGGTGAGAGACCTTAGGATCTTATAGTTGATATCTTTATCGGACATCTCTCTACCAAGTTCTCGCTTGTTTATAGACATTGTAATTCTTCCATCGAGTTCGTTGATGGTTTTAGATTTGATCTTCTTGGTTTCTCGAACTTCACCATTCGCTTTGAAGACTAATTTCTTTTTATCTGCTCATTTCCCTCGCAGATCTCGGCGGACTATCCCACATTGCTTTTCAGATTTGAGATACTTAATCTTTTCTTTGGTGACCTTATCCATTGTTTTCATGATAATATGCCTTGCAATAAGGTCCAATCGATTTTTCTTTCTTCTGCGTCCATCGTGGCCTTTTTTCACAAGACTTCCCGGAAGTCCATGTCGTAGTAAATGATGATGGGTCCTCTTCGATGACTTCCATCATTCTGCCAATCGATTAGATGGTTGGACATATATATGGCCCAATCTCATCGATTGAGAACTTCGCAGATCATGATACATACCAAGTGTTATCCATCTTTGAGTGATTTTGGAAAATGAATGAGTTTTAAAAACGGTTTTTCAAGATCGATTCGATTGACCACAATGACACGTAGTCAAAGGTTTAAGAACCAACCGCCTCGATACCACTTGTAGGTCCCGAACGGGTTTTGGAGGGCGTAAATAAGAGGGGATAAATAGACTTCCAAAACTTTTTCGTCAAGAAGTAACAATAGCAATCAGAGTTTTAACTTACTGAACGCCTGAAGACGACAGATTACAACTATCGATTAACAAAATGGAAGCTTAAGTTTTACCCGTGTGAAAACCCCATTTGTATAAATCAGATTCCAAGTTTTATCTTTTTAATCGGATGACGAAATATCATAATGGAGGATCGTTTGGTGCTATCTCGATCTTAACTTAGAATATGTATGCGCTTTAAGATTGTGCGATGTGAGAGCAGCGGTTAATCAAGGCAAGAAAGGCACACAAGATTTATAGTGGTTCGACAAACCCGTCCTACGTCCACTCTTCCCTTTCACAAGGGGCACCAACTTAACCGACTGGACTTAGTTTTGTGTGTTAGTCCAACACAGTACACCAACAGATGTTTTAAGAGTTCTCACTCAACCAATCCCGAAATCAATTTCTAGAAACCCTAGATCGAATCTTGCTAAACAACTTATCCTAACTTGGGGTTTGGGTAAGGTTGTTTTAGTTCCAACTATGAAATCTTTCCTTATGCATGTTGTTCTAAAAGCTAGATGAAAAGATTTCTTGCTAAGAACTTATGGGATGAACACAATATAAAATAAGCTTGTTGTTGTGTTCTTCGTATGAAATCGACTATAGTTTTGAGCTTCTTGATTATTTTGTTTGTCCAAGCATTTCCGTATTTCACTCTGAAGTGTGATCCCATATTTATAGACCTTGAAATCAAAGAGCCGTTGGAGAGCAATTTGAATTTCAGGCTATTTTAGGTAGACTTGCAGGCTTGATGTGACGTGCTTCAGGAACGGCATGGCCGAAAACGTGAATGAGTATTTTATATCCGTTTGAGAGAGCAACATCGAATCCTCGCGAAACATCGGCTCGCTCATACGTGTCTCTTCCTTATTGGATGGAAGACTTGCTTTGCGTTGTTGTTCCTCCAACTAAGGTTGGTATTCTTCTTGTTTAGATCGCAGACGATGATTAGGTGAAACATCGAATTATGCCGACCGATCGAATCGAATCGACTGCACCTATACACTCAGAATGTAGGTCTTCCGTACGATCTTCCGGAAGTCATCTGATCTTCGAGTATTCTAAGTTTGAGTTTCATGACCTCATTGAAGTTATCCGACTAGATCAATCGATCCGATCTTCGGTTACCTTTAGCATTCGCCCGGATATCAGCTTTCTTCTGATTCTTCAGATCTGACCTATACATATTGAGTTCCCCCTCAATATGTGACCTATCTATTACATCAAATACAATCATTATCAACCGGTCTCCTATAGCAAAGAAAAGTAAACATCGACACCAATGTGTCCGACGTCCTATTACATGTGTTTTTGGAACTTTCATCAAAACTATAAATTTCCCAACAATAACTTCAACTTTTCTAAGATCACAACCTTAGTCAACATGTCAGCAGGATTCTCACTTTCTCGGATCTTCATCAGCTGTAAGATCTTGTTCTCAATGAGGTAACATGTGTAATGATAACTTAACTCAATTTGCTTCGTCCTCGAGTGAAAGGCCGGATTCTTTGCTAAGTGAATAGCACTCTGACTGTCACTATACAAAATACTATCATTTTGCTCCTTCCCCAACTCACACGAGAGATTCTGCAACCAAACCATCTCCTTGCTAGCCTCAATAACTACAACGTACTCTGCTTCTGCAGTGGACTGAGCTACGATCTTCTGCAACTTAAAAGCCCAAGAAATTGATGTACCACCAAAAGTAAACACATACCCGGTTGTACTCCTCCTTTTGTCAAGATCACTGGATGTCAAGTCTGCATCAACATATCCTGCCAACTCAACACTTTTGCCCTCAAAGCACAAAGCTTGTTCAGTAGTACCTCTCAAGTACTTAAGATCCACTTCATCGCCTCCCAATCTTTTTTCCGCCCTTTACCCATAAACCCATAACCACTCCCAATCGCATGTGCAATATCCGGTCTTGTACACACCATAAAGATACATCAAACCGCCAATTGCCGAAGCATACGGGGTGTTTTGCATGTAGGCTCGCTTCCTCATCATCCTTGTTGGATAGCTTGAATCGACTTCCCAACGGACACGAATCGCTTTTCATCTTCCATACTAAATCTCTTCAAGACCTTCTTTATATATTCAAATCAACTTTCCCGCCACTCTATCACGATCGATTCGATACCTAAGATTTGTTTGGCCTCTCCAAGGTCCTTCATAGCAAACCTCCAATTTCTTCTTCAACTTGCTCACTTCCCCGAAAGACTAGAGCCCATCAACATGTCATCAACATATAATAGCAAAATGATATAACCATCATCATACCTCTTGAAGTAACAAAGAAATGGTCACCTTCACACTTATTGATCTCAATCTCGTATGAACCCATCAAACTTCTTGTACCATTAATGGAGCTTGTTTCAAACCATACAAGCTCTTCTTCAATTTGCAAACAAGCTCACTATTCCCTTTGACAAGTATCCTCCTTCGTTGCTTCATGTAGATGTCCTCATCTAAGTCACCATGAAGAAATGCTATTTTCACATCCATCCGTTTCTAACACCAAGTTCTCTCGCACCACCAAACTCGTAACTAACCGAATGGTAGTTAGTTTCACAACCGGAGTAAAAACATCAAGATAATCAATACCATGTTTCGCCCCCTTCACAACCAGATCTTGCCTTGTAACGCTTTTGCTTCCATCAACCTCCTTCTTTGATTCTCAGAACCTACTTATTATGCAAAGGCCTTCTTGCCCTTAGGAAGCTCAACTAGTTCCCGTGTTCTGTCAACGAGTTCATCTCATCATCCATCGCAAGTTTCCACTTGCTCACCCGCCACTACGTGTAGCCTCTCGTGATAACATTCAGTGCTCACCACCATCGCTTAACAATAAATAATGAAGAGAAGGTGAATACCTATCAGGAGATCTATGCTCTCTCATGGATCTCCGCAGCGGAATTGTTGGTGGTGGTGTACTTGGTTCTTCCTCAATAATCACCTGATCATCTAGAACCTCCTTGCTCCCACCTGAGTTTGAAATGTCTAACTCCACAACCTGAGTCTCAGAACCACCTTCTTTGGATATCTCCAACCTGTCTTTGTACAAAATCTGCTCATTAAATACGACATCTCGACTATGAATTATCTTCGATTTTCCTCATCCCAAAATCGATAGCCAAATTCATCACCGTCATATCCAACAAACGTACACTTAACAGACTTAGCATCCAATTTACTTCTACTAGCAGCATCAATGTGAACATATGAAATACACCCAAATACTCGAAGAAAAGACAAATTTACCTCCTTACCAGACTAGGCCTCCTCTAGTATTCCATATTCCAAGGGAGTTGAGGGTCCTCTGTTTATCAAGTAGGTCATCGTGTTTAACCGCCTCGCCGCCAAAACATCTTTGGCAGCCCACACTTCAATCTCATACTTCTAAAGACGCTCACATAACGCTTTGTCCATCCATATCGCCACACCGCTTTTCTTCACGGTTTTCTCCATTCAATTCCATTTGTCTCACAGAATTCTTTGAACTCACGGCTCGTATTTCCACCAAGATCGATCTCAAACACTTTACTTTGAGACTTCTTCCTGAAAAGCATTAAAGGCATCGACTTATTTTTCTAAACCCATACCTTCCTCGTAGAGTCGCCAATGAAAGTCATGTAATATGACGCCCAAGAGATGTCACGGTGTTGGACCCCACAAGTCATCAACTAACTTGACCTTTCTTTCTTCAAGGTTCTTTTTCCCTTCAAAAAAAAAACTCACCCTTTTTTTTTAGAATACACAAAAACATAACCCGATGTCAATCTGTCTTGAGGTCCGGCTATTTACCCTTCAACACATAACTTTCATCCCTTTCACTCATGTGGCCAAGACGACAATGCCACAAATCAGCATTTCCTTTTCACCGCAAGAGCAATCTTTGTCCCGTGTTGCCTGTCATGTACAACGCTCCTCCTTATTGCCTCGAGCCACTACCATTGCACCTTTTGATATCTTCCACATGTTGCATCCGAAGATCACATTATATCCTCGCCATCAAGTTGCCCTAAATCTCACATCTCTCAACCGCAAAAAGGTTCCATTTGGTGTCTTGATCTAAACATCCCCTTCCCTTTGATTTCCAAAGGCTCATCATCGGTAGATAAACCTTCCCAAAGTTTCCTAAGTGTACTTCTCCATTACGTCAAAGATCTTTGCATTTAATGAAAACGATGCTTCGTAATCTAACACCCACGATTCTAATGGATCGCCACGCCAAGATTAACGATCCGAGCCCTCATCGAAACAAGGCGGCGTTTGGCGAGTTGTCATCCTTCTTTGGTGCATTCCTCAGGCCTTCACCGGTGCCTTGTACTCCCTTTTGTAATGACCAAGTTCATGATAATTTTAGCACTCGATCTGACTCTTGTCCTTCTTGGGCTTATCTTTGCCCTTTGACTTGATCTACCCCGATTTGGCTTCCATTTGGATTCTGATCTGCCTCTGTTTCCCGCACTCAAGGTTGATCCTGTGGCCACACCCAATTCTTTCCTGTGAATCTCTTCGCTCATGATTAGATCTTTAACCTCATCAAATTTAAGTTTCACTTTACCTCAACTCCAACTTTACATAAAGAAGACAACAAAATTAGGGCTTGAACCTCATCATCAAAATCAATCTCAACCGAGCTCAATTGGGCTATCATCATATTGAACTCATTGAGATGATTGACTACCACAGTATCCTCTGCCATCCTCAGGTTGAATAACCTCCGCATCAGATGAACCTTGTTTGCTGCAGATGATTTTTCATTCAAAATCTCCAGCATCTCCTTCGTGGTTTTTGCTTTCACCGTATGGAGGGCGACGTTCCTGGATAGTGACAGACGAACCACACTCATCGCCTTCCTGTCCAGCAACTTCCACTCGTCGTCCTTCATACCTTCTGGTTTTGAACTTAAAGGTTGATACAGATCTTTACCGTATAGGTAATCCTCGATCTTCAATTTCGAAATCCAAAAAACGGCATCAAACTTCTCAACAAAATTTCCTTGATGACCACCATAATTGCTCTCACCAGATCCCTTGAACCCGATGCTCTAGATACCGCTTGTTAGGATTAAAGCAAAGAATTATGGAGAAAATAATAGAAACAAGAATTAAGGAACACAAATTTGGTTACCCAAAACCGAAATGACTACGCCCCGGGGCACTACCAAGCCAGGAGATCTACTATATTTTTGGTGATGTACAAATACAATGAGTCAAAAGTATTTAAATATGAGACTTGGGCCAAAACCCTAAAACTGCTCGTCTGGCAGAAATCCCGAACCGCTCGACCTCGTCACTTGGTCGAGCGGATGTGCACGAGCTCACCTTGGTCAAGTTCGTCGCTACCGAAAAGGGGGCACTCGATCGAGCAGATGTGTTCGACCACGAGCACTGGTCGAGCGCCTCCCGCGCTCTGCATCCTATTTCGACCAGGCTCCAACAATCCCAACACAATCATCCTTATCAGATCATAATAGAGACCAATCAAATGTGCCCAAACAATTTTAGTCCAATCCCGACCTAATCAATTAGGCACGAACACAGTGTCTCAATTCTCAAATTAATTAATTTGAGGAAACTCATGGGTCCAACAGCCAAATATTAATATGGCCCATTAAATTAGATACCTCTCTAATTAATGGCTCATTGTTAATCTTATGACTCAAAGTCACGAAGGCCATCTAATAGCAGATTTAAAAAATAAATCAAATGGCCCAAGTTTAACTTGAGGCCCCAACAAGACTATTGACCCCAAACTCAATCCATCAACATGGAATTGGATAACCCAATGACTAAAGTCTTAAGCCATCAGCAATGACCCAAAAATACCGATTTATGACATTAGTAATTTATCTTGGATCAAATAAAAGACCCAATTCAATAAATTGGTTCATTTTTCATTAAAAGGTGATTTAATGGCCCAATCCCATCAAGATGGACGGTCAACAGGGATTAAAAGAAGAGGAAAAGAAGTCATCTTCTCCAATTCTCAACGCTCACTTTCTGCGCAATTAGCCATCGCCTTCATCCTTTTGCTCACAGCGGATTTATTACCAGGAGGAGGCTTGGTCGCACCGCCGCCTTCTTCCCCGCTGTTCTCTTGCGGTTTCTCCAGTCGTGACGCAGCCGCATCAGAAATTTCCAAAAATTTCCGACGCCAATTTGCGATCACCTGCTCACGCCGTCATCTCCAACCTTTTCAGGCGAGAGCACTGAATGGAGGCATTGATGCTTGCAACGCATCTCACAACCAAAGTCAATTAATCATTTGACTAACGCTTTTTGAATCGTCGATTCGTTTCAAATTTCACTGAAACGGCACAACCCTGGGATCCGTATCCAGACGACTTAATCGCAAATCATTTGGAAAAATCTCAGAAATATTAATGTGATACTTTTCCATTTGATCTGTCTTCTCATGGTTACGCCATGTTAGAAAACAACCAATGTTATTTCTCCAATTTCAGTAGACTGCGCAGCAAACTTTAATTTGTCTTGCCATTGTTAAATTATAGTGTATAATGCAACGAAAACAAAAATTAGATTATAACAACCAGAAATCGAGTCAAGGAAAACCCTTTTCCCCAGATAAATTACGTCTTAGATAGTGCTCATAGGATCATGTGTAAATGCCCCAAAAGGTAAAACGAACAATTTCACACTTTAATTTCAGCAGCACCACTAAAACAAAGCTTCAGCGAACGTCAATGGAATATGAGCGGAACATATATTCAGAAGTTTTCTCAAAACTCTATGTATAATATTTTAGGTGTATTTTCTAAAGTTGATCTGGAAAACAATGAAAACACTAACCTATAAAAGAATTCTCACTCAGGAAACTCCCTGACTTGGAGGTTACGATACGTCCTGATTAAATGCGGATAAATTTAATTTCAAATCTGGAATAAACATTAACCCCCAAGGGTTGGTCAAGTGGCGTAGGCTTGGGAATTAGGAGTATACTCTTCTCTAGGTCTCAGGTTCAAAACCCCTTAGGTGCGAACAATTCTTGAGATTGGTCATTCCATACAGAATTCAACTCTGGCTTGAAATGAGACCCCCGCTAGTGGACGGTGAGTTCTGGTCCCCCGAATTAGTTGGTCTTCGGGCTGGATATCGAGTTATAAACAAAAAAAAATCTGAAATAAACATTGATCGGGTCTTATTATTTTTCAATTAATTTCTACAACAATGGATGCATATATATACACATACTAAGTGCGCTATACACAAGATTTTTGAAACCCACCCTATTTTATAACAACTATAAAAAAACTACCACATTTAAATTAAAAAAACCCTTCATCACTCCATCCACCCCCTCTTCTTTCCATTGAAGCACGAAAAGAACAAATGCAGAAATGGTAGAAGATTTCTACAACTACTCCTTCCACCAACGCCACGCCTCACTCCCTCCATCTCACTATATAGTGACATTTTTGTGCACCAATTGCACTCAATTGAATTTAATTTCAATTTGAATGAACTATGCACTCTAAACTCTAATCCCTAAATAATGAACCATAAATTATATATGAACCATTCAGATCAGGTGGACCATAAACTACTTGGGCCGAGTAAACCATAAACCACTCGGGCCGGGGGCCCGGAGTTGGATCCGGGCGAAAAAAAAAACTGAAAATAAAATAAAAGAAAATTAAAATTGAAAAAAATAATTAAAACTGAATAAAATTAAAAAAAAAATTCCTAAAATTAAATTACAATAAATTGATTTGGTGCAACCGGTGCATATCGAGAATTTACCCTCACTATATTCCTGTTTTATCCGACCAGAGTCCAAAAAACAACGATTTTGGCAATTGTAGGTGTACTTACCAAAAGAAGGGTTAATAATCTAGGCCCTATAAAAATAACAAGCTCATTAAAGCCCACAAAAAAGCAAAATGGACCAACTACAAATAAATATGGGTACGGTTATACACACCCCCATGATAGTAGATACACTCACATTTAAATTAAACTATCAATTATGCCCTCTTTAAAAAAATAAAATAAAATAACTTAAATTACTTCTTTTTTTTTTCCGTGTCTTACGTCTTCCTCTAGTGTCATCTGGAGGAATGATACTATCCTTTCCAAAAATCACATCCACCTTCCAAAGTGTTAAAATATCAATTCCCAACTTATGTCTCATCTCTTTGAGACCGTCGTCTCATGCAAGTGTGTCTCGTGTTTAAAAAAAAATGAACAAACTATCATGACACTGAGTCCATATGTTAAAGATTCAAAAGGTCGAAATATGCAAAGAGGAATAGATATGGGTAGATCCACAGCGTCACCACATCCTATGCCGCTCTATCCCCTGTTTTTTTTTTTTTTTTTTTTTTTTTTGGTCAGTGACGTTTTGTTCCAATTTGATGGAATTGGTTTTTGATTAGTTTTTTTTAATCACTGTTTCAAACGCGTTTTTGGTTTCTGGAACAAGAAAATGTCAGTACCATAAATCAGTGTTGAAAAAGTAATAATTGTCAACAAATTTCAGATTTTGTGGATTTAGTTTGCAGTATTTGTTCATAATTATTATCTTTCAGTTTGTTCAGATTATTATTATTTTGTTGCGTTTGCTCTACATTTTGTGTTCAAATTTTCGGATTGTTACTTCTGTTCATAATTTGGAACAGTCTGCTTGAAGGATTGAACTGCGGCAACAATGGTGGAAGCATGGGAAAAGGAAGATATACAAAAATTAGGTTGGAGGGCAGTTTCTGTCTTTTTCTAATTTTAGTGGGTTCATTTACTAATTATGGGAGTGACAATAACCAGACCAAATAAATATTCAAACGAAACAAAACAATGGCCTAAAGCTAAAAAAATTGATCAGCCCAAACATCATCATGATTACAAGTTTGATTAACTTAGAGCCAATTTGGCTAAGAGGCTCTTTAATTAAAACAATTTATAAATTATCTAAAAAACTTTAAGCACCCTAAATTTATTGGGTAAAATTAAATAAGACATTTTATAAGAACCTAAAATAAGTTATTTAAAGCTTATAAGACTATATTTATTCATGACATTCATCCAACCCAACCTTCTAATATAATATTCATTTATCTTTTATCCACATACACAATCTATCATCCAACTCAATTTTAAGTTTTTATACGTAATCAGTAACACCAACCCAACTTAAAATAATTATTTTTTCTTATTATTTTCTAAATATATGTATTATGTATAATTGAGTTTTGGAATATTTAAATTTGTAAAAAAGAGCATAAATTACATATAGGTATGAGAATTTTCTTTCCATGTTGAGAGCCTAGGGTTAGGATTTCCCTACCAGCGCTTTTTTTTATTTTCGTTGATTCTTCTTTTGATTTTCACCAGCATCGTGATCGTTTGACTGCACAGTATGGAGGCAAAAATGAGGAAATTGAGTTTGGAAGCCGAGGAGGAGGAAGACTTGATCGTCGAACTCGACGATGTGGAGGAGAACACGGCTAATATCGATCTATGTCTCGTTGGAAGCTGTAGGTCCCGAACGGTTTTAATGAGGGTAGAAGTCTAGAGGGGAGGTGTGAATAGAAACCCTAGACTGAAATCTTGCTATAACAAACTTAACCTAACTCGTGTTTGGGTATAAGATTTGTAACGTTCCAACTGGAATACTATCCTATCATCTAAGTAGCCTGAAGCTAGAGGATAAGTATTCTAAGCTAAGAACAATGGGATGAACACTTAGAAAATAAGCTTCGATTTAGTGTTCTTCGTGCGGAAATTTGCTTGTGCTTGAGCTTGATGATAATTTCTGTAACCTTACTATGAAGGTTTGATCCCATATATATAGGCATGAAATCGAACTAGCCGTTGGAGAGCAATTCGAATTTCGGTCTATTTAAGGTAGGTTTGCAGACCCGATTTGATGTGCACAGAGGCAGCATGGCCGAAAGCATGCAAGCTTGTCCTTTCTAGCTGTTTAATTCTGAAGCACCTCGTCCTGCAATGTCAGCTCCGTACATACGTGTCTTGCTCTCATTGGTTATCAAGTACACTTATTCAGTGTTTGATTTACCAACTTAGGATGACATTCTTCATGTCTGATGCTTGTGTATGTCTTGGTGTCTTTCTAGTGAGCACTAGATTAGAGCTGGCCTGATCAGTCCATGCTGATCAGTTTACCTGATTGAGTCTTCTGACGCAGGTTGTCTTAGCACAACTTGCAGACTCGTCTTCACCCTGTCAGATGTAGGTCTCCTGGTCTTCTCGCCCGATGATCTTCTGATCTTCTTGATCTTCAGATCTTCTGATCTTCTTGATTAAACCTTTACATATTGAGTTCCCCCTCAATATGTGACCTATCTATTACATCAGTTGTCTATACATCTCAGTTGGTCATCCTAATCTGATATCTACTTCATCAGTCAGCTAATAGGTCTGACTGGTCCTATTACAATCTGTTTTGGAACTTCCATCAAAATTATAAATTTCCAAAAATGGATAATCAGAAAAAAATAAAGACTAGAAACATAAATCATAAGACATTGAGATGATGTCTTAGGATCAGAAAACAGTAAATTCATTTCATTGATGGATTTGTATCTTACAAGTACAGAAATGAATTGCAAAATATTACCTAACTTTCTGTCCTAAGAACCAATCTTCTGCTTACTTCTTGTCCCTCATGCCTTCAGGAACTTGGAATATGTCGTACATCCTCTTAAGTACTTCCTTCTGGCGATCTTCCTCAATTATGTTTCCTCTTTCTAGTGCATCGATATAAGCTTGTCTGAAGGTAACTGAATCGTATATATTCCTTTTTTCAGATGAGGCATCAGAAATTCATATCTTGGTGCAGAAGGTCTTATTGTCATGGTTTGACCTTCTCTCATGACCTCTTGATAGAAAGTTGGATATTTCACTTCAAGCCAGTCCAGAAAGATCTCATCGAATAGCATGTCATCTTTGTCTTCTGGAACTCGTTGTATCATGAAGACATCACATAACCAGTCAGTCTTTATAATCCTCCATGGTTCGCGAAGATCTTCCCTGCAGATAAGTACATCATCCATGCTGGCAGGAAGGGCACGTTCAATCCATTTCTCATCAACTTCAGCTCCGGTCACAACAACCTTTTTCTTCTGCTTTCTTCTGAAGGCTCTGTCAAGACCTCCAGCTTCACGAAGCTTCTTCCTTTTGATAGCATCTTCTATGACCTTTCTTCGCTTGATCTGATCCTGTTGTTCTTTGATCTGCTCAGATGAGAGTAGCAGTTCAGACCTGGTCACTACTGTCTTCTTCTTGACTTCTAGCTTCCTGGCTAACTCCAGATTTTTTGCTTCTTCTTCTGTTTGTAGCCGTTTCTGAACAGTTGAGGAGAAGTCCTCAATCCTGCCGACTCGTGAAGTCAAATCCACCATGGCAGCTTTTGGTTCAGAGAAGGCTTTGTCTTGAAGATCAAGCTGCTTAGTGTGCTCTTCAATCGTTGAAAACAACTCAGCTAGTTTAGTATCCGCCAATTTCGTAGCCTGAGTTGGTGCGAAGAACAGTCACAATAGTTAGTTAACCTTGACCTTCTTGGAGTTTTTCTGATGTTCCAGCTTCAGCTCTTCCTTTCCCCTATTTGGTTGCATCAAAAAGGAGTCGGATGTTCTTCTCCAAGGTGGTGAATAAGGTTAGCATTTCCTTCTTCAGGTCTTCTACCTCTAATGATTGAATCCTGACAGTTGAGGTAGAAGATGGTGCAGGTCCAAGCATTTTTGATATTGCTTCTTCCAATGCCTTCTTGGCAACAGAGACAGAGACCTCAAACTTCCTGACCGAGGCCTTCAAAGTTGGAGTGTGCCTACATGAGAGATTTATATGCTTCTTCAAGAAGAACTTTAACATCAGACAACATAGACACCTCCAGGCCCAGCTTTTTAACATCATCTCTACTCTGGCCATCTCAGTTAAAGCAATATCAGAATGCATTTTCGTCAGCTTCTTCGCAGTTTGATTCCTCTCAGCTTCAACCAGCTGCTTAGTTCTTTCATCCTTTTGAAAAAGCAAATATGCAGCAAGTGTGTTGAACTGAGTTTCAACATATGCCTTTACCCCATCCAGAATAGGCAATGATACATGATTTAGGGTTTCAGGCGGAATCACGAAGACGGGGGCAGATGTTTGTGCCTCACCAGTCAGGGTCTCATCTGTAGCACCCTCTACTGGTTCATCGACAACTCGTGTAATATCCCATTATGTCTGACCTTCGTCCTTCTCAGTTTCAATCTCTGGATAACCCATCAGTTTGTTGACCAACCAGGCGACATCAGCGTCTGTTGCTAACTTGGTAGGACTCCCCACTCGCCGTTCTTCATCCTCAGTTCCATGTCAATAAACTCATCCCTTCCATATGCATCTAGGACCATCAGAAAGTCCTCGATGTGTTGCAACCGAATGTCCCTCCAAAATAGAGCATCTGCCACAATCTGTCGTACACCCGGATGATCCACCAGAAAAGTAAAGTGCTTGGTCAGAAAATTTTCAACCCTTCTTCTCAGAAATTTTACAATCGGTTTCTCTGGTTCAGGAGATTCGAACACAATTTTTGTGTTGAATGGGTTGTGGGTGATAGATACAAACATGGCCTTCTGCTGAGCCGTCTGAATGTCTGGAGTACCTTCTCTGAATGGCTCAGGCTCAGCGGAAATGTGTGGGTGATCGGGTGAGGGAATGGAGATGGGTTCAGATTGAGGTTCAGTAGGCTCGGGTTGAGGCATTTCTTGTTGAGCGAGTACTGGAGGTTGAACCTCAATGGTTTGGAATTTGTTCAGATGTAGTAGATTCAGGTTGAGCAGGTTAAACTGGGGAAGAGGGTTGTCTGGGAGGTGAGGGTAAGGGTATATCAGGTTGAGGTGATGGAGGAGTAGGTGATCTGGGGTAATGAGTGGGTTCATGGCCTTTGAAAAGAGATCTCAGATGAGCTGAGTCAGAAGGTTCAGATTCATCTTGAGCTTCTTCTGGTTGTTCTCCATCTTGCCCACCGGTCCCCATCTGACCAATTTCTTCCACAATCGTCAGCTCTTGCTCTGTACCAACCGTTCGTTCAGAACTCACAGCGATCTCCTCACGAGCTTGCTCGATCAGCAATTCTCCACCAGATTCCATTATCTCAACATCACTGTTTTCATCCCAAAGACCTCCAGACGGCATCCCAACCTTCTTTGGTAGCATTGCTGTGAGCTTTTTCTGTCGTTTCTCACTCACATCTTCAGCTGTCCTAGTTGGTTTGATGGCCAAAACCTTCCTCTTGAAAATCCTAGTCTTGGGTTTACCTTGTGCCTCAATGAAAGTTCATATACATATAAGCAATTCTAAGCGTGAAATAGCAATATGCGAAACTTTCAACTGAGTATCTATTCCATATAAGCATATTGATCAAATTATGTATAAAAAAATATCATAAAATTTCAGTTTAATCTCATACATAAAGGAACAATACACACAAAACTTATAACCCTAGCATATGAATGTTCGAAACAGTTAGAAATAATTACCAAAATAAGCAATTTGGAGTTTGAAAAATTTGTCGATTGAATCGCTTTTTGAGTCGGAAGATTTTGGTAAATTTTGTAGTCTGAGAATTTAGAAATAAGTAGATGAAAAGTTTTTCTCAAACTAGTGTTAGGGTTTAAATAGATAGGAGGGAAAATATTTTGCACTATTATTTTTGTAAAATTGAGTATCCGTGTTTAAAACAGATGGTCAAGATTAATCAGTTGAAAAGTTATTTGATCGTGCGGTTGAGGATTAAGGGGCTGCAGACTTTTGGACTTAAAAACTAGCAATAAAGGCATTTAATACATAAATCCCACGTCCGCATTTAATGCTTGCAGGCATGACGTCATAAAGTAATGTGCACAACATTTATCACACAGATATGGATAAGCTCAGATGACTACCTAAATCAGATAACACATATCAGGTGATAGAAAAACAGGTAAACAAGATTAGAAAGCGTATCTGACTGACTGATATCGTAATCAATCAGTTACCACATTTTTCGAGTCTGACTAATTTGATTCCTGTTGACCCTTCTGTGTATCCTAAGCCTTAGTAAATTTTCCCAACAATGTTTTATCCCTCAGATCAGGTTCATTCTGATCTAAAAACCTTAGTCAATTGGGGTTCCACCTTCAACTGTTATTCCTCTCTGATCTGTTCCCAACCGATCTTTTCCAATCAGATGAAGTTCCCCCTTCATCTGACCTTCTTACCTTGTCAGTCTTTTAACCAACTGGTGTTGGAGATTAGTCCACCAAACTAATTTGGTGCTTCTTCTCCTAAATCCAGTAGTCCTATCTCATTACATAGCTCTCTGAATCTGACTTCAGCTAGAGGCTTGGTTAAGATGTCAGCTCTTTGCTTATCAGTATGGATCTTTTTCATTCTGATGTTTTTGTTTTCCGCATGGTCTCTGATAAAATGATGTCTGATGTCCACATGCTTGCATCTCGTGTGCAGAACTGGGTTCTGAGTGATAGCAATCGCACTATTACTGTCACATAAAATAGGCACATTCGTAGCTACAATGTTATAATCCCTCAGCTGCTGACAAAGCCAGAGTAGTTGGGAGCAACAGCTTTCTGCAGCCATATATTCTGCTTCAGTAGTAGATGTGGCAACATATGTTTGTTTCTTTGAAAACCAAGAGACCAAATTTTTCTTCCCAAAAAACGACAGTACCGAGGTTGATTTTTCCGCTCATCCTACAACCTCCATAATCAGAATCAGAGTACCCACTAAGCTCTAGATTATCATCTGCTGGATACCATAAACCGAGATTTACAGTACCCTTCAGATATTTAAGAATCAGCTTAGCTGCTTCCAGGTGACTTTGCTTAGGATTTGCCTCGAATCGCACATACACCCTCTTCATGAAGGTTATATCTGGTCTGCTGGCAGTCAGGTATAATAGTGATCCAATCAAAGCCCTATACTTTTTCTTATTAGTTTTCTTACCACCTTCATCTGGATCCATTTTGAATGAAGTCATCATTGCAATTCTGGCTTCCTTGCAATTCTGGACTCCATATTTAGCCAATAAATTCCTTTTGTACTTCGCCTGGCAGATGAAGATCCCAGTATGAGCTTGTTTAACTTGAAGACCTAGATTATGTCGTCCACGTAGATCTGAACCATCATGGACATCTCAAATTTCCCTTGCATCAGTTTACTGAGTTTCTCGCATAACTTCTGATTGGGAGAACCAAGATTATGTCGTCCACGTAGATCTGAACCATCAGAATATCTTCACCGTCTTCAATTCTTAACAAGGTCCTATCAATCAAGCCATTGGTGAAACCATTTTCTATCAAGAACTGGGATAGTGTATCATACCATGCTCTGGGAGCCTGTTTCAGTCCATAAAGAGCTTTTCTTAAACGGTACACTTGGTTGCTCATTTCAAAGCCAGGAGGTTGTTCAACATAAACTTCCTCCGCTAGTACCCCATTTAAAAATGCACTCTTTAGATCCATTTGATACACAGGGAATCCCCTATGAGCGGCATAAACCAGAAACAGCCGAATGGCTTCTAGACGAGCGACTGGTGCAAAGGTTTCATCATAATCAATACCTTCTAATTATGAATATCCCTTAGCAACAAGTCTTGCCTTATTTCTGGTTATCACATTGTGCTCATCCTTCTTGTTCTTGAAAACCCACTTAGTACCAATTACATCTTGATGGGTTGGTCTGTCTATAAGTTCCCAAACTTGATTTCTTTCAAACTGCTCTAGTTCTTCTTGCATGGCTAGAATCCAGCTTGCATCTTGTAGAGCTTCTTCAACAGTGAGTGGTTCTTTCAAAGACAGATAACAACAATACATTGCACTTTCACCAATCTGATGTCTAGTTTTGACTCTATCAGATGGGTCTCTGATGATCAGGTCAGTTGGATGACTGGTTATCCAGGTCCTTCTATCCTGATTATCATCAGTTTGGAGAACATCATCCTCTTCTGATAAAGATTCATCACTAGAGACTGGGAGAGGTACTTGAGTAGGATCCAGTTGGCATGGACATATCTCAGCTGATGTTGGACTCATCATGTGCTGAAGTCTGTCCGCCAAAACATCAGGTGTTCCCCCTGAACTAGATGGCTCAGCTGTTACTATCTCAGCTGTACCAGCTTCTTCACTGACAGTTGTACGTACCTTGGGGTCTGACTGACCTGGTAAATCTTCAAGGTCAAAGTTAGGAACGTATACAGTGATGTATTTTGGATCCTTTTCTTTGAGCCTTAACTGATCCATTTTCAGCGATTCTGGTCTGTCGGGTGCATCTTGTTCTGCGGCAGATTTCTCTTGATCAGATGTTGACTCATCAAAGATCACATGAGGTGTTTCTTCCACAACTAGAGTTCGTTTGTTGAAAACCCTAAATGCTTTGCTGGTTGAGGAATATACCCTCATCTGACTTGGCATCGAAGGTTCTCAACTGACTCTTCCCATTGTTATGTATGAAGCACTTGCACCCGAACACATGAAAGTAGGAAACACGAGGTTTTCTGCCCTTCCATAGTTCATAGGGTGTTTTGAAGTGAATCTTAGTCAAAGAACATTTGTTCTGTGTGTGACATGCAGTGTTGATTGTTTCTGCCTAGAAACGGCTTTGTGTTGCATGCTCAGCTAACATGGTGTGTGCAGCTTCTTTAAGTGTTCTGTTTCTTCTTTCTGCTACGCCATTTTGTTGTGGTGTTCTTCCAGCTGATGTCTCATGCTGTATACCAAACTCAGAGAAAAAATCAGATATAAACTGGTTCAAGAATTTTATACCTTTATCTGATCTGATTTTCACTATGCTGAGACCCTTCTCATTCTGAATCTTCTTGAGAAGTTCAGGTAGCTTTGTTGTAGTTTCACTCTTCTTATACAAGAATACAACTCAGGTGAACTTGGAGTAATAATCCACGACCACCAGAGTATATTTGCGTCCACTGAAACTAAGAGGCGTAACTGGTCCAAATAGATCCATATGGAGCAGTTGCAGTACTCAGCAGGATGGAGGTTAAGGTATCCCTTTGAATGAATCTTTTACTTGTTTTCCCTTCTGACATGCGGCACATGTCTGATCCTTAGAGAATACTTCATTCGGGAGACCATCAACCAAGGACATCCTTGCTATCTTGTTAAGAGTCTTGAAGTTCAGATGACTCATTCTCTTGTGCCAGAGCCAACTGGAGCTCTTTGAACTCTTAACAATCAAGCATGCATTTCTTGGACAACTGTCCCAATCTGCTATATAAATCGTTCCTTTTCTGGAGCCAGTTAGCAAGATCTGTTGAGTCACTCAATTTCTGATTGTGCATTGATCTGACGAGAACTCAACACTAAATCCGTTGTCGCAGAACTGTGATACAGATTACAAGTTGTGCCTTAAGCCATCAACGTATGAAACACCTGTAACATGTACATCATCGTTCACTAAGGTTCCAAGTCCTCTCGTAAAACCAAAGTTGTCGTCACCAAAGAGAACTCGTGGGCCTGGTTTTTCAATGTAATTGCTGAGGAGATGTTGACTTCCAGTCATGTGCCTTGAGCATCCACTATCTATGTACCAGATAGTTGCTTGTACACCTCCTTTATTGGCCAGTCCCACTCGAACATGCGAACAAATCAAATTTTAGGTACCCCAGTAGAATCGGGTCCTGGGGGGTTAGAAGTACCTTTCGGGATCCAAACAAATCTGGCACCTTTGTTGAAAACTAGGAGGCTTGATTTGTCTCCCATAAACATCTACATAATCATATGTCTCTTCATATGCAATCTGGTCAGTATGATTATTAGTGTGAGCCTTGGATGAATCAGAAGACTTGGGATTTTTCATTGAAATTTGTCTTCTTTTAATCCAGTGGGGCTCAGGTGCAACAGTCCTAGGTTTCTTATTGTAAGGGTAGGTACGACTGCTACCATTAAAAGATTCATATCTTTTTAGCATAGATGGTCTTAGCAGTTTACACTTAGCTTGCTTGTTAGGCAGCTTGGACTAAGTCGACTTCAGCTGAGACTGTCCCTCACGAGATGGTCCAGACTGAGGCCTACTCTGCTGATTTGGCTGAGGTCTCTTCAGAAGAACAAGATTCTTCTGTTGATTCCTCGGCTGATGTCTGATCAATTGGGGTCCATTTCTGTTCCCTTTCTGATCCGACACTCGTCTTGCCTGGTCAGCTGATCCTTTTCCCTTATCTGATACAGATTTGGTATTTCATGTATCTTGATTAAAAACTCGTTTGGTTACACTTTTCTGATGTGAACCAGCCGGGGCTTTTGAGGATCCAGAAGGGTTCTCATATCCAATTCCCTTCTTGTCAGTTGGCGTACAAAAATAGTTGTTCAGATTTTGAACGGTCTTAGATGATTTTGTGAAAACCTCTATTTTCTTACGCAAACTATCCTCAGTAGCTTTCAGATTATCATGCATTCGAAAGAGTTCATCAAACTTAGCCTGAAGGAC
Source organism: Stenogyne calaminthoides (assembly GCA_037126765.1). NCBI lineage: Eukaryota > Viridiplantae > Streptophyta > Magnoliopsida > Lamiales > Lamiaceae > Stenogyne > Stenogyne calaminthoides. Next base: position 10,982,304 of record JBBCBC010000026.1, read on the forward strand.
TTTGAGTTCTCCATCTTGTTGTTCATTGAGAGTCAACTGTTCCTTAATCAACTTTCCTAATCAAGAGTCTTCGACTTTTCGTAAACTCCAATTACGTAGTCATCTTCTCGGCGATTTGGTGATTTTAGTTCAGCTGCTTTACTTACCTCAATTTCCTTGACAAGCCGGACATTCTAAGCCCTTAGGTTATCGTTCTCAACTTTCACTCGTGTATAAGTATTTATTGCATTAGAGAGATCATCAAGCAATTGGTCATTGTAGACCTGCAGGTAATCTCTCCAGCGGATGTACTCAGCATAACAGGTGTAGAACAGGTAACCACAGAAGGTTTCGAGATTATCTCATATTGATCTGCTTCTCTGGTCATAAGGCAGATGTCGTCATCAGATGAGAAGTTCATATCATCGACATCATCAGTTGTGGTAATCAGACAGAAATCTTCAATAGATGAGTAGTCTGAGTCATTTGAAGGCAGATAAGAATCATCGATGCCAGATGTGTCGGTAACCATTGCTTTTCTATCTCGGAACCTTTGTTCTCTTATGTTCCTCTTTTCCTCTCTCTCCTTGGTAGTCAGGTCGGGGCAGTCAGCACTGTAGTGACCTAGTTTCTGACAGTTGTAGCAAATCCTTGAATCTCAAGAACTTCCTCTGTTGGGAGAGTCATTTCTTCTGTAAGATCTGTCAGGAGACTTTCCACCTTGTCTATAATCAGAACCTCTCTTATCTGATCTCTCATCTCGTCTGTTCTCTTTGCGATCCTCTCTTCAATCATCTTTCTTGTCATCTCTGTGATTATCTTTTCGTTCATCTCTTCTGTTATCCCTATCATCTGAAGAACGATACCTCTCGTGTGATATGTCAGAAGATCTTTGATCTCTTCCTCTGCTTCGCCGATAGTCATCGTAAAACTTTCTATATTTGCCCATCTGAACATTTGTTCGTTCAAGCTTTCTCGTTAGGAGTGCAATCTATTCGGCCTTGCTGATGATGTTTCCAACTGGTTCAACAATCCGTGAACTGCTACTGGTTGCCTGGAATGCAACAGATTTAGTAGAGTTTGCAGCAGCTTCACTAGGGACATCATCTGATCCTTGTCCTCTCTCAATCAGGTCTAACTCATGGGCTTTCAAACTGAAGATTAGGTCATTTGGCTTCATGGTAGCAATATCTTGACAATCCTTAATCACGGTCACCTTGGTATCCCATTTCTTGGTCAGAGATCTGAGAATCTTGTAGTTGATATCTTTTTTTGACATTACGCATCCTAGATCATGAAGTCGGTTGACTCCACGAGTGATCCTTCCATCAAATTGATCAACTATTTCATTCGGTAGCATCTTAAATTTCTCAAATATCACCAGCTCAGCTTGCAATCTGTTGTCCTTAATCTGTTCATTTCCTTTGCAGATTTCAGCAAGTGTATCTCATACTTCCTTAGCAGTCATTAGGTACTTCACCTTTTCTCTTGTAGTAGAATTCATAGTCTTTATGGTGAGATGTCTGGCAACAGTATCCAGATTTGACAATTTTCTCTCATCTGCATCCATCAGAGAGGGACTCTTTCTGATTCTTGCTCCAACTGGTTGAGTAGGATCTCTTGCTTCAGCTGGATTATAGTGATAGATGATAATTGGTCCTATCTCAAGAATCTCATCCATTCTGTTGCATATCACTCCCAGATGGTCTCTCATGTCGATAGACCAATCTGCATACTCATCAACAGAAAACATGGGTAAATTATGGTGCATTCCTGAAGTATTATCCATGCTTGTGATGGTTTTGTAAAGTATGAGTTTTAAAAATGGTTTTTCAAGATCAGTTCAAGTGACCACAAAGGTTCTTCCTCAAGAACCAATGATACTCAAAGCCAGTGGTCGGAAGAACCACTGCTCTGATACCACTTATAGGTCCCGAACGGTTTTAGTGAGGGTAGAAGTCTAGAGGGGAGGGGTGAATAGACTTTTAAAACTTTTCATGGATCAGGTGTGATTTGCAAGTATGCCTGATCAGAGTGCGGAGTGAATCAGTATGGACTGATATCCGACTTACTGATTGCTCGGAGGCAGATCAGTTCGGCGTCTACCAGTTTAACTGGCAGTGCGGAAGATTAGTTAAACCGTGTGAAAAACCAGTTTTACTCAACCAAGATTCTGATCAATCTGTTTTAGATAAGATGACTAAAGTGTCAAGCTGATCAGTTCATTAGCTTGATGCTAGTCTGAACCAGACTCAGAATATGCATGCAGATAATAAGTAGTGTGCAGATAAGTGTAAAATAATGTAAAGGCACACAAATTTATAGTGGTTTGGACAACTTGTCCTACGTCCACTCTTCCCTATCACCAACACCAACTAACCAACTGGACTTAGTTTAATGTGTTAGTCCAACACAAGACAACCAATGATGTTTGAAGTTCTCTCACTCAACCAATCCCAGAAATCAGATCTAGAAACCCTAAACTGAAATCTTGTTATAACAAACTTAACCTAACTTGTGTTTGGGTATAAGATTTGTAACGTTCAAACTGGAATACTATCCTATCATCTAAGTAGCCTGAAGCTAGAGGATAAGTATTCTAAGCTAAGAACAATGGGATGAACACTTAGAAAATAAGCTTCGATTTAGTGTTCTTCGTGCGGAAATTTGCTTGTGCTTGAGCTTGATGATAATTTCCGTAACCTTACTATGAAGGTTTGATCCCATAAAAATAGGCACGAAATCGAACTAGCCGTTGAAGAGCAATTCAAATTTCGGTCTATTTAAGGTAGGTTTACAGACCCAATTTGATGTGCACAGAGGCGGCATGGCCGAAGCATGCAAGCTTGTCCTTTCTAGCCGTTTAACTCTGAAGCACCTCGTCCTGCAATGTCAGCTTCGTACATACGTCTCTTACTCTCATTGGTTATCAAGTACACTTATTCAGTGTTTGATTTACCAACTTAGGTTGACATTCTTCGTGTCTGATGCTTGTGTATGTCTTGGTGTCTTTCTAATGAGCACCAAATTAGTGCTGGCCTGATCAGTCCATGCTGATCTGTCTACCTGATTGAGTCTTCTGACGCAGGTTGTCTTGGCACAACTTGCAGACTCGTCTCACCCTTTCAGATGTAGGTCTCCTGGTCTTCTCGCCTGATGATCTTCTGATCTTCTTGATTAAACCTTTACATATTGAGTTCCCCCTCAATATGTGACCTATCTATTACATCAGCTGTCTATATATCTCAGCTGGTCATCCTACTTTGATATCTACTTCATCGATCACCAATGTGTCCGATCTGTCCCTATTACAATCTGTTTTGGAACTTCCATCAAAATTATAAATTTTCCAACAGATGCTTCTTGAGCGATCCATCGACTAACTTCAATGTCCGTAAGAGTTGAATGGCCAGTGTTTGGAGCCCGAAGAAGGGAGTCTCCATTAAGGAGATAGGATCAGGGCGCATCCTGATTCAGTTTTTCCATGTAATCGATCTAAAATGGGTTATAGATGGAGGGTCGTGGACTTTCAGCAATTTACCACTTCTGGTTCATTTCTTATCTCTGGGCGTTGATCCGATGGACGTTCCTTTGCACAAACTTCCATTCTGGGTTAGGGTTGAAAAGATACTGGCTGGATTATTCACGAAAAAGGTAGGCCGAATGCTCCGTAATTTTATTGGAAAATTCCTTGAATATAATGGATCAAATAAGGGATCCGTTTTTGCTCAACTTTATGTGGATCCGTGTTGAGGTGGACGTCTCACAACCGTTGAAGCGAAAGAAGAGCATTAAGCTTGCGAATGGGCAGTCCAAGTCAGTGGAGTTTAAGCATGAGCGACTCAATTTGTTTTGCTTTATGTGTGGAATGCTCGACCATACATAAAGTTACAGCGATCTAGCTTTTGAGGCGGAGGCGGCTAACATTGAACGAAAGTGGGGATCGGAATTAAAGGTCACAGAATGGAGTGGAAGACCGAACAAGGGGGACCAGTGGCTTTGTGAAGGGGTGGAGGAAAATAACCGGTTCGGGGGTTCGAATTCATCCGACCCGAAGAACTATGGAAAGATGGCAATGAAAACGAAACCTCTGATTGTGGAAAACCCTAATGAGGGTGGCAAGACTTGTCCTCCCAATTTCTTGGAGGGAGGCATGGGGACTGGAAACCTGACTTTAAACCCCATGTTTGAGGAAAATCATGATGATGGAGACAGTGAGGAGGAGGTGGGAGACATGAAGAAGAGGAAGCGTGGGATTGTTGGATTGGCAGAGAACCCTATTCCCCATGCTAATGTGGACAAGATGGAAGAGTCAGATTCAGAAATCGCTGGAGCAAAGAACCATTTTTTAACAGTTGATCTCGATTGCCGGGCCAACCGGGATTAATGATTGTCCTAAGCTGGAATTGCAGGGGTCTGGCCCATTCCGCTGTAATTCCATATTTATGTGAGCTTGTTAGTGCTCGTAGGCCGGATGTAATTTTCCTTTCTAAAACTCTGTCGCATTCAAATAAGATTAATGAAATAAGAGCTCATTTGTCTTATGATTGTTCTTTTTCTGTTAATTGTGTGGGTCGTAGTGGGGGCTTGTGTTTACTGTGGAAACCTGCCTCTAGTTGTTCTATTATAAGCTATTCTCGTAACCATATTGATATTACTATATCGGACCCGGATGCGTCTTATGGGTTTTTACGGGCATCCGGAAGTGACTCAACAAAGACAATCATGGGCCCTTCTTAGGTGTTTAGCCGGACTGTCTACTTTACCTTGGATGGTAATCGGGGATTTCAATGATATTCTATCCTCGGATGAGAAGAAAGGTGGGGGTCAGTGACAAAGTTGGATCATCAACATGTTTAGGGAAGCAATTCTTGATTGTAATATCTCGGATGTTGCGCTCACGGGACATCCTTTCACGAGGAGTAGGGGAAGGGAAGTGGAAAATCGAATCGAAGCAAGATTGGATCGCGCTATGGGCAATGGGGCCTGGCACTCTCGCTTTTATTCGGCAATCTTACATAACTTAGTGGCCCCAATTTCGGACCACTCGCCAATATTATTTGATTCTTCACCTACTGTTGTTGAGCATAGGCCTCGTATGTTCCGGTTCGAGAACAGATGGTTAGACGAACCAAATGTTGGAAAGGTCGTTGCAAATAGTTGGGATGGTTTCAAAGATTTCAATTTATTAGAGCGGTTGCATGCAATGGGAGACGTACTCTCTATGTGGGGTTCACATATCGCTAAGGCCTAAATTCACAATAAATGCGATATTGAATCAAAAATTGAGGAGGTACAAGGGAGGGACGACTCAACTTCTTTGGAGAAACTTCTTGAATTGAAGAAGGAGTTGGCTCTACTGCTCACTAAAGAGGAGAAATACTGGAAACAGCGCGCCAAGGCACATTGGTTGAAGAGTGGTGACCTTAATACTCGTTTCTTCCATCAAGTTGCATCTGGGCGGAAGAAGAGAAACAAAATCGCTAGGCTTAGAAGAAATTTAGTTTGTGTTTCAAAATATTTTGATACTTTACTCTATTTTTAGAGTTTTTTTTTTTCGAATTACAATTAGAAGAAATTTTAATACACATTATCTTTAATATTTACAAATCTAACTATATCAATAAAAAAAAATACAAGAACCAATCAAAAGTTGCCACATGTGTATAATCTTATTATATAAAAGGAGGATTGCACTCTCCTGCTGCTGCCAAGTGTCACCCCTAATCAAGTGCCAAATGTTTTATTTTATTTCTAATATTATTATATATAAAAAATTATGGGAAAAACTCTTCATATTCACGTCATAATAGTTCATGACCAAGTCCGCACATCTTTCTCCTATCAATCTCTGCCAATTTTAGTCTCTTAAACAACCTGCCAGATGTCCAGTTTCATTCAAAACCGAAACGACAATTAGAAACCTAAAACCACCAAAAAATAAAGAGCACAAGATAAATAGGAGACGGGGGACGAGAAGAGATAAAAGAAAAGAGAAGAACGATATTCTGGCAGGCGAGACACTGAAATTCCGCCGCCCCTACTATTCCGGCGACTGAAAAAAAATAAAAATAGAGAGATAGAAGACGAGAGAACAAACCGAGTAGTCGTAGAGGGGGAGCGAAAATAGGAGAAAACAATTTTATGAAGAGAGTGGAGAGAGACTAGAGAATACATTTTCTCACAATTAAGTTAGGAAATAAGAGAAATTGAAGGAGAAATAGGGATTGTTTGAATTTAAATAGATTTGATATTTTAGTATATTCAATTAATTTTATGATATAATAATTTTAATATATTTTCATATGTATCTCAAGGCGAAAAATCCTGGATCCCAAGAACAACAGCGAAAATAGCAAACAATTTGACTCTTGGTTGGTGATATTGTTGAACGATTCAACCCATGAATGATTCTTGAATATATGTTGATGAAGTATGCGAGTCTGAGGTAAAACGGAAATTATTTTACTTTTAATTTTAAGTTTGAGGACTACATTAATTTTGACGTGTGATCATCGATGTAAAAATTGCTTTCCTGAAGTTTTTCTCTATCTTTTATTTGTTGTTCATAAGGCTAACATGACCGGACCTCATGGCGCATTAGTGTAATTAATTGGCCAAGTGAATCTCCTTTTATTCCTCTAATTAGTTTTAGTTTGTTAATTATCGTATATATTTGTGATTATTTGTGATTTTAAAAGTGATCGGTTTATTGTAAAGGATGAAGAGAAATGTCGCCGGCCGATCTGATATTATTAATTCTTTATATGTATAAGATCAGCTTATTCTTCGTACTTGCTCTATTACTATTTATGTTCTCAAAGTGAAGGATGATTTGTGTCAGAATACGAAGTTGTTATTCATAGGTTCATCTTCTTCCTTCTAATACATTATGTATAATCATCTTCATGAGATTTTAAATAAATTACCTTGCTCTCTATTTTTTCCGCTCATATTCCTGCAATTACTTGCAAATTCTCCGCCAATCTTATCAAATTGGTGACGTTTTTCATAACCAAATTATAATCTCTTAGACATGACTTCAAATGACATAGGATTTTTGTCAATAAGCGTAGCTTCACCGTGTGATTAACCAAAACTAAGTTGAACTTTTCTAGAAGACAACCCAACTCCTTTTTTTTATTTTAAACATTATAAGAACTTTTAAACTTTTGCAGATTTATATTTTGGTGATTTAATTGCAGTACAAATGACTAATAAGCCTGAAAGCACTAAACAAAAGGTAATAGACAAAATTTAAGGTTTTTCTAATCAGAATATAGCCATTTATTCGACAGGGACCAAATAAACATTTAGTGATTTACAATTTTAGCAAAACAATATACATATTTGTTGTTTCAGCTAGATATCGTTCTACACAAGTTAGATCCTTGAAGATTTTAAGGGGGGGCTTTCAAGAGAGACATCTATTAATGTATATCAGATTGTCAACTTAAATATTGTTTGATATTCTCCTGTTAAATTTCTCGACTTTGATTATGGCAAGATTGTGCTAATGAAACATCGCTAGACAAAACATTATACTTATTTGCTATCATAATTTTGCCTACAACAATTATTTGTTTTGTATATCTGATCCATGATTATATTGCAGCTTATAATTGATGAGTTAATAGACATTACAAAGGATAAAGAGTTAAAAAAAACTAAGAAGCATAAGCATTTAGCTAAAGATGTCTACAACTTCCTTTTTAATGCAAAGGTAAAGACCGTAGTGAGTCTAATAAGCATAAGAAATGGCAGCATAGAAAGATTTTACCGGGAAACGTATACATAGAGAGTCAAACTTGCAGAAGCATTTAAATCTTAATTATATTTCATATGATATCTGAAATATTTAATTAAAGTTTTCAAGGTCAATTTTCGATGTGTAAGTATACTTTGTGCAGTCTCTTAAATATTTTGTTTATTCAAATTCGGAAGTGAAAAATAGCTGCTCTTTTTCATTGAAAGTTTGCAGGTACTTGATTGTTAATATTGATTTACTCTAAGTTTTGAATGTTCTTTTGCTTAGAATTATTGCTCTGATTATAATTGTGCATTGTGCAGCTGAGATACTTATGTTCATTAAGTTTGCTTTGATGTCATTTAATACATTAGTATTGTAATAAATGTGAAGTTGTGTGTTTTATAGGATGTGGAGATTAGGATCTTGCAACAGTTGTTAGTGTTATACTGGAACTTGTGTCTTCGTTTGGTTTGGTTAATTTCTTCGTGTACTTTCCTTGCTTTATATTTCATTATTGTTTCTTACCCCTATTGTTGTGATGTTTAGAGCTTTCTAATTTCTCTTTTTTATTTTAGTTTGAATATGTGGTATAATTGAAGTCTCTCTAGAGAAATTTTACTGTTGAACCTCTAGATATTTTCTCTATTAAAATGATGGGACACGTGCGCTGTAAATATAATTTGAGGTGGAATCATATTAGCTTATTATTTATTGACAAAATTATATTATACATGTATCATTTTTGAGGAAAACGTTTTTTTTTTCTTATAGAATGTGGAGAAGGAAGAAAGAATATATATTGCCAAGTTATTTCTGTCTCTCCCGAAATGTTATATATTATAGAAGAAAGTTCAGGAAGCACATATGATGGTTCTTGAGCGTTTAAATGCTTAGATCCGTATGTTTTTGTGAGTGTGTGTTTTGAATTTGGGTGAGAGAGAGAGTCTATATATAAAGAGATATACATGACTTGCTAAGATTCACATGATCTAAGAGTTGGGTGGTCATTTACACAGAAGAAGCAATAGATGAGATCACCATTCTAGAACAAATTACGACAAGAAAGTTATTGATTTTCAAAATTAACAAATAAAAATCCCCCCTTTGCGTTAAGTTTTTTTAGGTCTAACCTCATCTCCTATAATTTTGCTTCGCACAACAATATAACATAAAATAGGACAAAATCAATGACTTTTTTCAATTCTTTCATATATCCACCGTTAGTTTAATATTTTATGCAATTCACAATTAATTTTAAAAAAATTATAAGATTAACAGGGTTCAAGTCTATTGAAATGAATTGTGACAATAGGTCAGTGCATCACACGGGCAAAATCTAGTTGGATTAAAGAGGTGAGAGTGACTTTGAGTTGGTTGGACGGGGTTGGTTGGACGCCCAGTGTTAATACATTTGCTTGACATTTTAATTTTTAATTAATAAAAGTTCTTGTCTTCATTTGGTGACACTCATCCAAAAGTCATTGATAAATGTAGTCTAGCTTAGCTCCAAAAAAATAAATTGGAATATCTCAATTTATTTTACTAAAATTGTACTCCCTCCGTCCCAATCATAATGACATTTTTACTGTTCATAAGGATTTAGTGGAATAATGATAAAGTGATAAAGTGGTGGGGTAGGAAGAGTTGTTTATTAGTATTTTATATGATAAAGAGATAAAGTGATGAATAATTGAGGGTAGAAAGTGTTGTTTATTAATATTTTATGTGATAAAGTGATAAAGTAATAAAGTGTGTAAGTAATTTTACCATTATGATTGAGACGAAAATATGGGGTACTTTACTATTATGATTGAGACGGAGGGATTATAAGATACACCTCATTCCATCACCCAACCCCAGCTCGACCCGAACTCCGCCCGAACCGATCCCGAACTCGAACCGACCTGAACTCGGCCTATCACAGTTTGGCCCGATCATCTCAATGTACAAAAATAAAAAAAATAATCATTTTATATTAAATTAGAATTAATTAAATTATCAAAGAACTTATAAAATTTATTATCCAAACACATTAATAACTTATAAACTACTTAAAAATTATATCTTATTAACACAATTATAAGATGTTAGAGCTTATACGATGTTTAAAATAAGTTTCGCCAAATAGACTCTTAGTTTAGCAAAAATGGTTTTAAAGGCGGGGATCCAGCTACATGCATCAAGAACATATATAAAGAGTAGTTGGAACATATCAACAACTTGTTTAGTAGAGCTTTGAAGCTCTGTAAAACAGCTTACAAATTGTTTACGAGCTTATAAGCTTTGTATAAATGTTTGGTAAAATAAGATATTTAATATTTTATAAAATATTAAAATAAACTCCTGCATAATAAATCTCAACAAAGCTTCAAAAAATAAGTTGGCATAATCAAATTCATTTTGTTAACCGCACCCAAATCTACCTACAGAATGAATCTCAACAAAATTTAACCGTGGTTGGAAAAAAAATCAGAATTTTTCTGGTTTCCATATGACTTATCTCAGATCTGGTCCAATAATTCAAGAAACACAATTCATAATAAATATTGCAGCTTAGATGATTGTTATGCAGTGATGAATCCCAATTATGTGTGTAAATCTGTGATTTGGAATCAGATTAGCAAATCATCAACTAGGCGATCAATTTTTCTATTGGTTTCCTCTTTTCATGCTGCCTACTAATTTTTCGATAGGCTGCATATGATTTCCAAGATTGATGTGCAAAAAAATATGTTATGTAGATGAAAATGACTTTGTAAAATGTCACTAAAAATATAAAATCCAATCAACAAAAAAAACAAAAGAAATTTACATGTACAACATTGTTTAATTTATCTCTAGTTGAGAATCATCAAAATTTTATCAAAAAAATCACATGATTGCAGATTTTGTCACAATCACAGTCCCTATACTTCAACAACTTCTCTATCACATTTCCATCTATAATTATAAACCTGTAACAACTACAGCCTCAATCCCTTCAACATAAATAATCACACCCTAATATGTACATCATCTTCAAGAATATCTTGATATTCACTAATTAAGCCGAAGAATAAATCGTTCATTGATTATACGGATTCATCTCCCCTCCATCATTGTGAGAGTGACAAGATTGGCTGAAGGGGTCATCGTTGAAGAAGCGGACCCCACGTGGGAACGACTCCACCTGTCCGTAAACCCTGGATGCTCCGGCTCCTGCAGGTCCACGATTTCACTACTGAGCATCGAGAGCACCGTAGATATTACGGGCCTGTGTATAGGGAATTCTTGAACACATAGTAATCCCATGTGCAAACATCTCATGATTTCCCCATGGAATTCTGGACTTGATATTCTTGTATCAATTAACTCCTCTACATTGTCTTCATTCCAGAGTTTCCATGCCTAGTATGGGGGAAAATTGAATCAAAGTTAAGACTATTGGGGAATGAAATTAACTTAGTCAAAAACACTAATACACTTATTGTAGTGTAATTTTTTGTGGTATTAGTTTCTCCACTAAAAAGTATTGGTTGTTTTATTAAAAGGTATATTAGTTAGTCTAGTATAAAGTATCAGTTGCACCCAAGTGTCTCTTTAATTTAACCAATGAATCAAGAATTCAAAAGAGAATTGAGGAGCAACTTACGTATCCCAGAAGGCCTAAAGAAAAGTCATCGTTGTAGAAGCTAGTGTTCTTTCTCCCACTTATGATCTCCAAAACTATAACTCCGAAACTAAAAACATCGGACTTCTCTGAAAATCTTCCCCCCATTGCGTATTCTGGGGCCATGTACCCACTGCAGGATGATCTTGACAATTAATAATCTTATGTATGTGAAGAAACTTGTATGCGCTAGTAGATCTTGACTCAATTTTGACCAAAGTATGACTCTTGCACACAAAAATAAAAAAATTTATTGTATAATGAATAGAGAAGTACAGTTCTTATATAAAAGAAAGTATATAGTTAATATGTTGAACACTTTTTTGATATACAACTAATACTTTTTATCATATAAGTTGTTATTTTTCATCATATAGCAAAAATAATCCAGTTAAATTTTTTTAATCAAAATTGCACCAATTGCATATGCCGAAATGTTATCCTAAATGTGTTCGTTTATAAGGATTCTATACGCTTCATGCAGTGAAATGCACAACATATACTTCAAGAGGTATAAAGTGGACATGCATGTACTTACTATGTTCCAACAATTTTTCCAGTGTTGGCTTGATCTTGGTTGCCTCCAAATATTCTTGCCATCCCAAAATCCGATATTTTCGGGTTCCACTCATCGTCCAACAACACATTGCTCGGTTTCAAATCACGATGAATAATTCTCAACCTGGAATCCCTATGTAAATATAGCAAGCCTCTTCCGATGCCTTCCATGATATTAAATCGCTTTCTCCAATCAAGAACATCCTGCTTGTTATCTGCACAACTCAACACGTTAAATTTGAATACTTTGCTACAAATTCGAATATACATTAAATAGAATCAACTAACCGAACAAAAAGACATCTAAGCTTCGATTCTGCATGTATTCGTAGATCAACATCTTTTCTCCTTTCTCAACACAACATCCTAATAGCCTTACAAGATTCCTATGTTGGAGTTTGGATATCACCAACACTTCGTTCATGAACTCTGCATACCCTTGTCCAGATTCAGCCGATAGCCTCTTCACCGCGATTTCTTTTCCATTTACCAATTTACCCTTGTAAACAGGACCAAAGCCACCCATTCCTAACTTATTGTTCGGGTCGAAATCGTTCGTTGCATTTGCTAAGATCTCAAAGCTATACAATGGCAACTCTTCTATCTTAACCTTATCCATCTCACTTCGAAGCACAATTTCACTAGAATCCGACAGGCTTTTTTCTTCGTTTTCGAATACTGAAGTACTGTTCTTGTCTGATTAGAAAAAAAAATATGAACATTCAATGTCATAAAATTTCTACATGTTTCAGTAAAAGTAGTATTCAACAAATCAAAATCTTACCTTTTCTTTTACATATCCACCAACTGAAAAAGAGACAAGCAGAGGCAGAAACCAAACTGACAATCACCACTATCTTTACCAATGGTTTATGCCTTTTCTCCTTATCTAAAACAAGCATACATCTCATAATCAATTTCTACTAATTTCAATTTGAAAAAAAAAAAAAACATTTGCATATAATATATACTTCTATGCAGTATGCACCAATTGCACTATGCAACTCAGGTGAATTTTGAAATGGTATTAGTTATTTTACTAAAAAGTATTAGACGGTCAGTATTACTTGTCTTCACTGAAATGTATTAGTTACTTTCATTTAAAAGTATTAGTAGTGTGTCAGTTGCACGGTGCATCCTATCTTAAAATTGAAGATTATGAATGCATTACCAATCTCAGAATACGCCACACGAACATAGAAATCCGACCCCCCATCACCGGGAAATTTCTGACATCGATCAAACTCCGACTCCAAAACATACACCCGATCCCAGGATCATGCGCATACGCCAAGCAAGAACAGTTCCGCAAGCACAAATCTCTACACTCCGATTCCAACCCCTCGGATCACTCCATAAAATCAGGCACTTTAATAAAACTCAGCCTCCAAAATCCATCCCCTCTGTTCTTATCACTCGCATTCCTCTCCCTATCACACTGCAAAGCAACACTCTTCATACACCCCCCTTTCCACACCCCCTTTTCCCACTCCCATTTCTTCCTCGGCTCGTACCCCTTCAAACAACTACATATCGGCGAGTGTTTAACATAACAAACGGAAAACGGGCCACATTTGTTGTAGTAGTCACAATCATTGGAAGGAGCAGTCCACGACAAGTTCCAGTCGTGGCTCTGCTCGTTCCAATACGCTTCCACGAGAACTCCATCGGCATTCAAGTAATTCCTCGACGTGAATTTGCGTCGAAAATTCCTAGTAAATACGACAGTCCCGTCTTCGTCAGTTGACAAGCTGAACCCGTCGACGTAAACAGAGTACATCCCCGTAACCCCAGTCAGGATCCGCCCGTTCCACGGCCCGCTCCGCCACACGGGGACACCGTTATTCCATATATAAATCTGCGGGATTCCGACCGCGTGGAGGCCCGAGGTGAAGTTGCCCCTACCCGGGTCGGTCAACGCTCGCCACGAGTTGAGCGCCACGAGTTGACCCGTGCGCGGGTTGTGACTCACTCTCATTGTCGGCAGGAACGAGTCCACCGGGTGGCGGTGGCTCTCCCACAGGGTGGCGCCGGTGGAGGTGTCTTTGAGGATAAGGTTGCCGGAATCGAGTAACTGGGCCACCACGGTGGCGGTGGAGTTTGCCAGTGATGATGAAATGTTTGTTGACCAGAGAATCCGATTGGCGGCTGTGCCGTCAGTTAGGATGATGTTCCCGTCGGCGGAAAGGGAGGCGGCGCCGCCGCCTCCCTGGAGGGGGTCGTCGCGATTGGCGACCCATGTGACGGACGATGGGGAGACGTAGTACCAGATTCCGAGATAACGTCGGGTGGGGGAGGCGGCGCTGCCGTTTGGGGTGAAGAATCCTAAGGCGAACTGTTTTCCGGCGGAGTGGATGGTGTCGGAGTCGCGGAGTATGACGGCGGAGGTAATTGTATCAGTTTCGAGGGAGAATCCGGTTTCGGAAACGCAAAATAAGAATATGATAAATTGGAGGAAGAGTTGTGATAAGATGAGCATGTTTTTTTTCTTCTTGGGTGGAAGAAAGAGAGATTGGTGAAATAATGAGTTGCTAAATTGATTGCAGAATTAGGTGGAGTACACGAGCAGGAGAAGGCGGCTGCTTACATTATTAGTCCACAGTCCAGCCACTAGCAATAAAACACGTGTTATTTTCTTTTTATAAAGATAAAATATGCAAAAATGTCACTTTCGCCGTTAACAAACTTTTTTTGGCCCCTTTCACTAAAATAGTATCTATTGTGTCATTTTATAACATTTTCACCTTTGAATAAAGTAGTTGTGTGATCCATGCGCGACTAAGGGTGACATATTGTACCGTATCGTATCGGACATATTTATAGCTAGGGACTAGAGCAATCGGTTTCTGTTATCGCTTTGTTCCACCACGAGGTCTTCCGACCTTCTTCTTCGTCTTTGGTTCTGGTGATTTTGCTTCCTTCGGTCCCAAAGGGTCATTCGGATAATCTTCCATACGCTTTCCGACTCGGGTCAGTTAAATCCCCGTCGAGGAATGTCAAAAGTATTAGAGATGTGGGGGGAAGTTTGTGAAACCTGTAGGCGTGTAGGCGAAGCTGCCTTCTTCCTCGTAACCGTCTCCCAATCCTCCGAGTCTTGGGTGTGTTCTCGCTCCTTCTCCTTTTTCACTACCTGCGTATCATTAGAGGTAGCTCCGGCAGCCCATCCAGGGCCATGCTCCTCCAAGGTCTGCTCGATCTCGTCTACCAAGTCCCCAGTGTAGGGAAGAGTCTCCCCGTCCCCAATCTCCTGCATATCAACATCATTATCTTACCAACCATAGTATAAGGATGTTTTGTAGGTCTAGTGTCCTCCGATTGTGCAATGGTGTTGTTATTCTTTTCCGTAGTCGTCTTTTGTACCCATGCCTTTTGTTTTTGTCCTTTGTCCCAGCCCAGAGGGTTTGGAGATATCAAGATCTTTGGGACTTTTGAAAATTTATACTGCTACATCAAAATTTCGGGAATTTGCATCAGACGGTTTCCGATAAATTCAAAGATAATTCGATCACGATATGCTTCGTATATCAAGATTTTCGGTAAATTTTTCATCCCTATGCGCTACCACATTATTCAAGAGTAAAATATCATAAAATAACACATTAGATACTCATTTAATAACCAAAAAAAAGTGTGTAAACTATAAAATAAAGAGAAAAAAAAATTGTCACTTTTATAAATCTGTTAGAAAATTTCAGCAGCCGTGGACCCCAAATTAGTCCCAACTTTGCTGTATTTGTTTACATGCATGTTGGCCTCTCATTTTATTTGTTTTTATTATATTATATTGATAAATGACAATCATCAAATGTTCACGTCTCATCCAATTAAATATTAAATAGGAGTATTTTTGAATGATTGTATACATTGTATGTGAGTTTTTTGCACTTTTGAATCCACAGGACTCACACACTCACAATTTTGGTTCCAAATCTTATATTTTTTATCCCAAAGTCGAAAATTTTGACACTTTTGATCCCACCGTAAATTTTTCTGTCAAATCCGTTAACACTTTTGATCCCACTGAATTTCTAGTCAACATAAACGCGTGAGGCTTATTTGAAGGGAAAAACATGACAGTTTTGGTCCCATAGGATTTTTTACTCAATTTTTTCATCAAAGTTTCCAGAATTTCTCTAATAGGAAATTGTAACTGATTACATAATTGAATCAAAATCAACAATTAGAAGCGAATGTCCATCGTTTAGCAACTGATTTCATGGCCAACCCAAACAGATTTTTATGTAATTGCATCAGATAGGAAGGTTGTCTAAAGTGATGTTATAAACTTCATTCCCCAAACTAAAATAAAATTGCAAGATATCTTATTCAACAATATTTCTTTACATCACCTTCAGCACGCCATAGAAAATTTGGTTATGGAGAGGGATGTCAACTGCCGGGTTGGGTCGGGTACTTGAGTACCCGGACTCGACCCGTTCTTTGTACGAGGCGGGGCGGGTCGACCCGCTGCGGGACACGGGTCGGGTCGACCGTTCTAAATAAAAAGTTAATTATACTTTAAAATATTTAATATAAATTTAAGATTTTAATTGAAAGAATTAATAAATGTTATTAGAAGCATGTTTATAAATTTGTTTTCACATTTTAAAGATATTGATATCAATATGAATTTTTATTAAATTACCATATTGTATTTAATATGATGTTTTATCAATATATATTGACCTAAAATATATTTATGAAGTTGAATTATTGTTAATTACATACTATATATACTAATAAATATGAAAATTATAGTAATAAATTATATTTATATATATTATATCTAATCGGGTCGGGGTAAGAGTGATACCCAGACCCGACCCGCTATGGGGCACGGGTCGGGACGACCCGTACGTCGCGGGTCAGGGCGGCGCGGGTTGGGTCAATGTTGACATCTCTAGTTATGGACAAACATCATGAAGAAATACCTTTACCAAAGAGTTGCGTTATTCCCACACTAGGGTCCTTGTGCTTAACGATTGATTCACCAACCAGTACCTATATATATAGCCACAATGAAAATGAGAGAGTGAGGGATACTATTTTAGGATTAATAAATTAACAGCATCTGCAGTAATTAATAGTTATTTTTACTTACTGCTTTAACACCAGATTCTTGGACATATGCAATATCAGCAGGAGTAAAAAGTCCAGACTCTCCCACAACCTGATAAAATGTATGAACATGGAAGCAATCTGTTTAATTGGAAAAGGGAAAAAAGTGCAGTTAAAGAATTATTTGAGTTAGTTGTAGGAGTACTTACAGTAATTCCTTTGTGAAGTATCCTTTCTCCACGCTCGCCTTCTAGAAGCTTTTTTGTATTGGAAATATCAACCTCAAATGTCACTGAATGTGCAGAAAGAAAAATGTTTAATTATGTAGATAAACAGGGTAGAATTCTCTGTTTTATCGAGACAAAATGTAGCAGATAAAACTCCTTGTGATAGTTCTTCTTCACTAATTTATGGAAGATTATAAATCACACAATTAGAAAATTACATACTTAGAAATATTGGAAGAAAAGCATACCTTCACTCCAGATCTCCTAATAGCCTCTAAATTCTCAAAGCTTCCCTTATTTTACCCACAACAGGAGGATCCAAGACACCGTTATTAGCCAATCAAATAACAATATATCAAAGTCAAGGGGTAAACAAACATTGATTCTTACCTGAAAATATTTCTCATCAGTTAAAACACTAAGGCATGCAGCTCCGCCTTTTTCATAAGCTTTAGCAATCTCTACCTGTAAAAAAATCCCAAAAAAATGACGTCTTCAGCAAACTAGTTTCTTGGATAGATTTTATCCATTCCTTAAAAAGAAAAGAAGTAAATGTAGGCATACCGGATCGAAATCCTCCCTCAGGACCCCTCTACTTGGGGAAGCCTTTTTCACTTCAGCAATTCATGCTTTTTCTTGATTAACAAACGAGACTCCTTAAAAAAAAGAGGAAAAAACAAGTGAATTATTAGGTTCTGTTGAAGGAATTGACAAAATCCTTCAACAACAACGGAATAAGAGCAATAGGATACGATTTCCAGTAGGTGAATAACAAGAAATAGAGAGGCGACGCAGCGGTGGGGTTGTAGGTCGCGGCGGCGACGCAGCGGGGGTTGGAGGGGGTGCGCCGACGCGTTGGAAAACAAAAGAACAGGGGAGAGTCGCGAAAGTAGTAGGCCCAAGGCCGAAGACACGTCCTGTGAGGCCATTGATGTCCGCGTCGGGGCATCGCTCAAAGCGAATTAGGGTTCTGATTTGGGGAAGAAATGAGAACACGATTTGGGTTCTGTTTTATTATTCTTATTAAATTTTTTTTATTTATTAACGTTGACAGACGGCGCGTGGCTAGGACGCGCGAATTTGACGGAAATTTAGACGGTTTTTCCAGTCGCGGGACCAAAAGTGTCTAAATTTTCGGCTTTGAAATAAAAAATGTAAGGTTTGAAACCAAAAATCGTGAGGTGGTATGTCCTGTGGGACCAAAAGTGCAAAAAACTGAATTGTATGTTCTCCTTTACAATCTACATAGATTTGGATGTACACTGATCTTGGGTAAATTTTCATACATTTGAAATTAAACTTATAATCAAGTTGCTAAATGAATCAATCATGTTGATGTGGACCAATTTTCAGCATCTAGAGTCTTCCATCTTCTCCATCGGGTATTATTCGAACTCGATTTGTTGGACCTGTAAAAGAACACGTTGAGAGAGCTAGCATGGGGATACAACGCTCAAATCAGTTCTGATTTCATTTCGTAATGTAAAGTACCACTATTAGAGAGGAGGTAGAGAAGATGAAGTGTTATTATTATAAAAATGAGTTATTTTATCATATCTTGTAAGAGTGAGATATTTTACATGGACTTTATACGTGAGGGGCGAAGATATCAGAATTAGAGTCATTCGGGTATAATTAGACACCTTTGAGGTTGGGCTTGTCATGGGCTTTCTATCAATTGGGTTTGGACCGATAACGATTTATTATTTAGTATGGGCTAAGGGCCCTCCTTTTCAAGGATGATGTACCATTCTTCATCAACTACTCCCCCTACTATGAGTGATTTGATAATAATCATTCAGAGTAGTTTCAAATGCGCTTTCATCACGTTTATACCGCCAATTCAAGACAAACAAACTTAAGAAGTGAATCAATTTAATTCATTCTAATGAGAGAACACATCAATCAATCATAATGTGAATTGTACCAAGAATGTCAAGATAACATATTTACCATTTCTACATCATAATTTTTCAACAAGTTTACTCCAAAGTCCGTGTCGATCGGATATCTGACACAATTTCTAGGAACAATGCATCATTACAGGTGTCCACTTTAGATCTAAAGTGGATTCACCCAAGGAGAATCAGCATGATCAAAACTGAACATAGTTATTTCATATTCAAACATGATCTGGCCTTATCAAAAGTCGGTCCAATTAGGTTTTCACATACTTGAGCTAGGCCTGGTCAGATTTTGTTTTGTGATCTAGGTATTCATAATAAATCTGGGAGACTTAGGCTCAAATAGCGTAACCCATATCAAGATTTCAGATCTGAATATTACAAACTGAATCATATCATTTTTTTTCCTGGGGATGCTTGATTAGAGGCTTTGAAGTTGAGGAATGAGAATGAGAATGAGAATGAAATGAAAATAAAATGTTTGATTTCATGAATAGTGTTTTCATATAAAAAAGTGAGGAATGAAAGTCATATAACCATTCCTCTACTTTTTTGGAGGAATAAAAGTTAAATCTATTAGGGAACTATATACAAATCAATTAATTATTCACCTCTCTACAAGTTTGAGTTTTTAGATGAGATAGATTCTTTTATGGTATCAGAGCCTCCAGACTCACGCCCTCGTCCTGGGTTCAAACCCCACTAACAGCAAAAACTCTACCCAATTTTATTATACACTTGTTGGGTCTTTTAGATGATGAATTCTTTCAAAATCTTCATAAAATTCATATATAATTTTTATTTATTTTATTTTTAGACCTCCAAATGAATAGGTATTATTAGGTTACATTAATAGTTTATAATATATTTTTCATTTAAAAAATTGATTTATTTTAAATTTTACTACTAAAGATTTTATTTGAACCAAACACTTTCTATGATAACGATAGTCATTCTTATTTACCAATCAAATAGTACAACAATCAAGATCATATTCATTATCATTTCTTATTACTATCAAACTCATTTTCATTAATTCCAACTCCTCCCGACACACCAAGCGCTCCCTAAATTTTAAAGAGAATCATAAGTCATGTCATATCTTCATGAGGTTGGAATATGTATAAACAATCAAGTTATATCATCGTTGCATAGATAATGCAATTCAATCCTGATCTCATTTCCGAAGGCGACATACCACTCGTCATTACATGTGATTCGTGTAAATTAATTATTAAATATACCTTGAAAATTGTAAAAGTAATCCAACTATTAAGAGACACACTTGTGTGAAACGGTCTCACGATGAGACGAAATATAATTTGAACATAATGATTTAACACTTTGTAAAGGGTGGATATTGATTGTGCTACTTATACTCCGTCTCAGACCATTTAGTACGAGTTTTTGTCCTATTCGACGTTAAGAGCCTCACTTGATAATTTTATTAAATATAGGAGTTTTATCAATTTAGGGTCTAAAAGATGATAAATCTATCAATTTAAGGCCTGAAAGATTTTTTCTATCGGTTCAAGGCCTAGAAGATAGAAAACTATCAATCTAGGGCCTGAAAGATAGAAACTATCAATTCGAGGCCTACACATTTTAAGGTCATGTTTGTAACTAAACCCTGAACTGTAAACCCTAAACCCTAAATACTGAACCCTAAATCTTGAACCATGAACCCTAAACTCTAAACCATGAACCCTAAACCCTAAAAAAAAATAAGAACATGAAATAAGGATATGAATTATAAATATCAATCATGGTCTTAAAATGTGCGAGCTTCAAATTGATAGTTTCTATCTTCAAGCCCTAGATTGATAATTTTATATCTTTCATGCCTTGAATTGATAGGAAAAATCTTTCAGACCTTAAATTGATAGATTTACCATATTTCAGGCTTTGAATTGACATTTTACTATGTTTAATATTTAAAAAAATTAACAAACTTTACATGAGTATATTTTGTTTACGCACCCAGTAATCTTGTGTTCAAAATTAATTTGTATGCAACTATATTTTTTTATTTTGTTTGGCCCGTTGGAACTGTTTTTTAAAACATAGCTTCTATTTATAAATAAAATTTAAATGTAATATTACATTGATCCAGACATTATGGGAGATCTTGGGATTAAATCCAAAATGGTCCCATAACTTATCACATTTTTTGAAATTGTCCTATAAAAGTCTCATGTACACAATTAATCCCAATTTTTTTCTAATTGTACAATCTTCGCCCCAGTTGTACAATGCGAAAACGCAAAACGTGAAACGACATGGAACGACGTTGTTTTGTGTCATGTGCACCTCTGTCTCCGGTGGAATTTTATGTCACTAATACAACTAAAAACTAAATTAATACAATAATTATTAATTAAAAGAAAAAATTCCTCAAATCGTTTCTTCCCGAAATCGCGTTCCAACAGCCCATTCATTCTCCAGTCTCTTCTTCTTTTCCAAATTTTTGGGATGGGCCACTGCCTTGCGCCTTTTCTACACACATACACCATTTCTTTGTCTGCGTCGCTGCTCCGTGAAATTGCGGATGGGCCACTGCCTTGCGCCTTTTCTACACACATACACCTTTTCTATGTTAGAATTAGTGGATTGCATTTTTTCATGGCAATCAAACTGTTGTTGTGGCATTAGACTCATTACAGTTTTATGTTGTTACCCTTGCATTACTTCTCTTTTTAAGGTAGATTAGGAGCATGAACTATCTTGGGAAATTTCTAGCTCTATCACTTTCCTAATAATTACGGAAAAGTAAGGGGTAACTTTGTAGGTTGTTTATGTTTCACCCTTTAACTGCAAAAGTGGACATGGCTGTTACCTGCTAAGAGGACTAAGTCTTGACGGCTGGACTGTGAGATGTGAGGGTGTTATTAGTGATCTTCTTAATTACCATTTGATCCTTGTTGAGTGTGGAAAAATTTACTTCTATACCAGTAATCATGCAAATAAATAGCACTCAGGCATAATTAATGCTTTGATATGTATATGGTTTTGTTTGGCCATCAGCCTTCCATATTTTGGCTTAGGAACTTCTTTAAGTTGAGCACTAGTCACTTGTTAAGTTCGTAACGAAAACTCTAGTGTACGGGAATGGACTATGAAAGATTTCAGTTTTTGTTTCTTTAGCATGCAATATTTTTGTAATTTTGTTTGCAGTAGGATGAATGAATCCATTGATGAATCACAAGAATATGCAATTATTGTAACTTCTTAATTTTGTTTGCATCAGTTTGTGAAGGAGAGGAGGAATCCTTGAAAGTGGAGTCTCGAGGAAGAAAATGTTTTGAGGAGTGAAATAAACACGTACGAGCTATCACTAAATTTGTTAATATCTATACGTTGTTTGTAGCTTTTGTTTTGGATGACCTCTCCTAACAAATCAAGCACTTCTAACTGAGATTTTGTTTTGCGGGTTATTGACGCGTGTTTGGTTAAGGTTGATTTGAAGGAAAAATGGAGAAACTTGATACACAAATGAGCATGGTTGCCTAGGAGGCCGCGTAGGCCGAGTTCTGTAACCATGATGTAAAGGTATCATGTTCCATATAACCTTTTGTAATTAATTAGAACAAAATGTCCATTTGGTATAAAGGATTGAAATCATACATTATCAATGTCATTAAGAACGTACCTAATAGATGTTATATCATTAGTTGCTAGGTGTAGATTCAAGTTTGCTTAGACAAGTTTTTTTTTTTTTTTTAAATGCTCGTGTGTTTTCTTTCTTGTTCAATTTGCCTAAGTGATATTTAAGATTGACTTTCATCATCCGCCCCTGATCTCCAGCCTCAATGTAAACAAAATCGTCGTAAAGTCGATATTGATTCGGTGTATATTTATGTCGTCTAATAAGGAGAAGACACATGGAACATTGACCATACCTCGAGTGAGCCGGAATAATAGAGAAAGGGGGCTAGCCCACGAGGGCGGATTTTCGTTTAAGAGTTAGTTGATATATTGCAGGGAGCTGGCCGAGAAGAGTTGACAAGTCTAGGTGACCGCATTGTCGAGGTGCGACAAAAATAAATACCCTAATCTACCCTACTAACTCGTAATAGTGGCAAGCAAGGGTCGATCCACAGGGAACGTAAAATAATTATTTTGCGTCTTGGATGAATTTAATGGAGACTTACTAAAGAAACAAATAGGGGGGAGTTGGAATATGGTTTTCTAAATACTATTGAAACAAAAAATCAAATAACAAAAATAACAAATAACTACAAACAAAAATCAATTAATAAAAATACTCTAATTCACAGGTCAATCATCCCTCCACTTTAATGTTGTTAACTAACAGCGACGTTTACTCTATTTATCTCTAGGATTAATGTCCCTCAGTAGTCAACAAGCTCTTACTACCCGTTTTATCCCTTAATTATATTCAATTGAAATAAGCTCTTCAACAATTCTTTTTAATTGAACAAACTAGATTCGATCTAAATTTAATCCAGTCAAAAGCAATAAACTCTAGGATAAAGGACAAACAAATTCCCGAATACACAAGCTCGATTCGAAAGAATCCGATTTAAATCACCCTAGCAAAATTACTAGTTGCTACCAATTGCCATAAATCTGCAACAATTACGGATTACAAATTTATGAACTAGCAGACATACAAGAATTATCTAACCTAGGTGATCAATCCAAATTAAATATCCAAGTATGTTGAAAGTTAAAATATATGAAATAAATAATCTTGAGATAAATATTGTAAATGTCTCGGATCAATTAATAGACATTAAAATACGAGTTCAGAAATTCCTGGAATTGAAATAAAAAATACGAACTAAATATAAAAGCAGGCATCATCCCCAAAGTTGATGCGTCTCTAGTTCTGCTGCTGGACGTTGCGTCCAGAATCTCCTCCCATTAGTCTCCATGCGTCCGTCCTCCGCCGTCTCTCTCTAATTGAAAAACTATCCTCCCTCAAGGTTAATGCTTCCAACATATATATACTACGTAACCCACCTTTTCTTCCTCTCCAAGGATAATAGCCACCGCCTCAAATCTTCCAAATATGTGTGTGTTGTTCGTGTCTTTGCTTATCTTAGGATATGTATGAGTTAAATCTTTTCAACAAATCTTCTAAATCAAATCTCCACAAAGATATGTGCAATCTTTAGTTTCCATCTTTAATCTTCTAGAATAACAATCCAAGAGATACGCATAATAATTTTCAAAATAATACTCCACAAAAAAACACCTAAATACACCAAAAAACACAAGAATAGATCAAACGCAGAATAATATCATCAAAGCGCATATAAGTAATTAATCATGACATCTTAATGCAAACGAGTCCAATAAATTGTACTCTAACGTATTAAAAACATGCATAATTTACTACTTACCACCAAGATTCAAGGAGACGAGGGATGATCATAACCGTGAATGGAAAGAGATCAACAGTTGAGAAGCCTTGACCCGCGAGATTTAAGTGGGCTACAGAGGGCAGTTTCGATATTCGGGGGATTACAAGCAGGAAGCTGGAGAGTCCGAGAAGAGGGAGAGCCGTTGGATGGAGATCAAGGGCTCAGAACGTGACAATCCGCATAGAGAGAGAGACTTGGATCGTGGAGCACTCATGGATGGAGATCAACGGCTGAGAAGCCTCGATCCGCGAGAGTTGAGTAGTGGGCTGTAGAGGGCAGTTCCAATATTCAGGGGATTACAAGCAGGAAGCTGGAGAGTTCGAGAAGAGGGGAGAGCCGTTGGATGGATATCAAGGGCTCAGAACGTAACAATCCGCGTAGAGAGAGAGACGTGGATCGTGGAGCACTCCCGAGAACCAAGGAGAAGAGATGGCGGGCACGACGTAGAAAGTGGATTGAGAAGGGCATAACCATTGCCTCCTTCAGGAGGGGTTTAAATATCCCTCCCAGTACCACGAAACACACATAGTAATAAGATAACACAATTAGACACAATCACTTTACGATTACGAACACAAGAACACAATTAGACACAAGCACTTGTTTTACATTGCAGGATATGACGTGGTCAGGATCTTCGTGGACACTGGAAGTCCAACGGATATCATGATATGTGATGGAGAATATTTATGTCGTCCAACGGAAAAGATCCATGTGGAGGTTTGACTACATATTAGAAGAATTAAAGAGTGGTCGCATGGGCTGAAGAGATAAAGAGATGAGTTGGGCTTGGAAGAGATGCTCAAGACCTTGATATCCGAGCAGACTGGAGAGGCCCTAAACTAAGGGGCCTGGAGAAAAACGAGGCCCAATGAAGGGAAGTAAGCTGAGAAGATGGGCCCAGGAGGATAACCTGGGCCCTAGAGACTAAGGATTTAGGGAGCTGGGCCGAACTGGACTGTTAAATCTAAGAAGATTGGGCCCAGGGAAGCCGAACCCAAGACTGTGGACCTCGATCTGAAAGATGCCTTAGTGGGCTTAAGGAGTAATAGCTCATGGAAGTAGAGATTAATCAAGACCGTTGAAAGAGAGGATATCAATGGTGGGAGAGTCCTGGTCCGCGTGAATCAGATAGCGAATTCAGGGAGTTAGTTCCGATATTCAGGGGATCTGGGTACAGGATGCTGGAGGTTGCGAGAAAAGCGGACCTCTAGGAGATTAGTCAAGACCGTTGAAAGAGAGGATATCAACAGTGGGAGAGTCCTGATCTGCGTGAATCAGGTAGCGGATTCAGGGAGTTAGTTTCAATATTCAGGGGATCCTGGTACAGGATGTTGGAGGTTGCGAAATAAGTGGAACTGGGGAATTATGATCTAAGACTCGTTTTAATGAGCCGGAAAAGGGAGAAAAGAATATGGGAACGTGGGCCAACTCCAAAGGGAATGAAGATTAAGGCAAACCCACGATCTAAACATGGGGAGTGGGGGGAAATAGAGAAAACTCCGGCTGGAGGGATTTAAATATTCCCTTCCAGGTAGCACTAAACACACAAGCACATATTTGATTTACTTACTTTGAATTGAACTATTTCATACGATTTCACCGGAGATTAAGAGTGATAACTGACTTGAGCGTCGGAGAGCCCGCGCCGGAGCCCCCTCCCGTGTGTTTTTCTGGTATTATCATTCGTGGTGGAGAAATTTCAAAAGAGGAGATAATCAAACCTGGTCCTCCCTCGAGTCCAGGTGTTTTCAGGTACCTATGTGGAGATTGGCGAGGTTCCTGCAGTCAAAGCTCGAAAGATTTTTCAACATTCAACGTACGAATCTCCGTTGAATTACAGGTCATCTCTTGACCACTTTTTTGCACATCAAATTGGCGCCGTCTGTGGGAAATATCTGAGCAAGACGTGAGTTGCTCTTGAAATTTTATTGAATTCTCCTTCGAATTAATATAGCTTATAAATGCTAAAGTTTAGAACTTAGAGTGAGATTATGAATATAATTGAATTTTGAGTAATTATTTTCATCTCGTTGTGATTATGTGAATGATTTTCGTGAATTTTGATATGTAGATGATGATGTCTCTTAGAGGCACGTTTCATGGAATTAGTTTTGTCTCTGGAGGAACCTTCTGATTCTATGCTCTAGAGAGCTGTTATTTATGGACTTACGAATTTTTTGGAAATATGTTCAAAGAAGCTGCAAGATATATATGCTATGTGTATGGACGTTTGTTTTTAAAATGTATGTGAAAAATCATGGAGTAGTGATAAGAGTTGAGGTAATTGCATGAAAATCTCTGGGTAATTTTGAAAAATCTTCCGAATATTCTCATTGAATTTTGAGTTTAATTAAATATGAATGTATTATTGGATTTTGAGTGTCCAAAAAATAGGGGGACCACGAGGTTCCCCTGGAGAAAGCAGTTCATAGTCCCCACTTTTAGTGGGGGACTGAGTCAACAAACAAAATGTAGTTTCCTATTTTTCAGAGATATAAAAAGAGAACTAGAAAGTGGTTCCTGATTTAAAGGGAATGTGATCAGTTAAAGACCCCCAACTTTAGGGGGAGGACTAAGTAAAAAATAAGGTGGTTCACCCAGCAGTGCATACTGGAGGTACGTCCGCCCAGCGAGGTGAGCAGTGCAGACTGGAGGTACGTCCGCCCAGCGACTTGGGCAGTACAGACTAGAGGTTCGTCCACCCATCGAGGTGGGCAGCGTAACTTGGAGGTACAATTCGAGGGTAGCAGACTCTCTTGATAATTCAATTAATTATTAAGACCACGAGGTCTGTAAAAGATGAAACCAAAACATAGGTAAAGAATAATGAACAATTTCCTTCCTTGAGGGAGGAGAACACAAGGAGACCAAGATGAAATCACTATTCCATATCCGGAAATAGTAGTAGAGGTGAGGAACATGTTATAAACTTTTGAGGTGCAGCAGGTACCTCGAGAAGAGAGTGTGAAGGCAAATAACTTATCTAAGCTGGCCAGTTCGGTGGCAATGGAGGGAGGAACTACTATCACGATCCTAAGTGCGAATAAAGAGGTGATTTTGCTTTTCATTGGTGCTATTGAAGGAGAGGATGATTGGAGGACTGAAATCTGGAAAGCCTTAGCTGGGAGGATTCTCCCCAGGGAAATGCAAGGGTTAGAGTTGGTGGGCACGATTTTGCCTGATCGAAGGATACTTGTACAAATATTTCATTCACGCAACCATACTTGAAATGCTTGTCCGTGAATGAGGGGGAGTACACACTGAGGAAGATACATGAAGGATCTTATGCAGATCATTCTGAGAAAGATACATGAAGGATGCTGTGCAGATCATACTGAGAAAGAAATATGAAGGATGTTGTGCAGATCATACTGAGAAAGATACATGAAGGATGTTGTGCAGATCATGTAGGTTTTTGATCCATAACGAGAAAAGCTTTGAGAGCAAGGTATTTCTAGCCAACGATGGCTAGAGATGCGAATGAGTTGGTAAGAAAATGCGAGAAGTGTCACAAGCAGGGTCCTTTGATCTACCTTCCCGCAGAGGAGATGAGGACCATGCACACGCCGTGCCCCTTTGCCAGCAAATGGGTTGAGGTCATTCCCCCGACCAAGAATGATGAGAAGAACGTAATCAGGTTCCTGGAAAGGAACGTCTATTGCAGATTTGGAGTCCCAAAGATACTGGTGTCCGATAATGACGCACGGTTTAATGGAGTAATAACACAAGCTAGGGTAACAAATTCATGAGAACTGACTTAGGGACCTTGAGGTCCGTCAAGCTGGCAAAAACTAGAGTAAAGGATCACGAGATCCGTTAGAGATAGAAAATCCTTAGAGCAAATCACGAGAGAGACAAAGCCCTAACGAATTCAAACAAGCAGCTGGGACAGAGACATTTGACCTTTAATGGGTATTGAACCCCTAAAGCTAATCAATAGTAGAGGAGGAAGAGAAGGACCTAGAGTGGGCTCAGGCCCATCCAGGTGGACGTGGTCTTGAAGACCTGGATTTACTGAGAAAAGGATTGCAGAATTGAGGTTTGAAAAGCTTCAACAAATGAGGATTCTCCTCGTAGGAGGAACCAGATAATTGAAGGTCACAGGTTCACCTGACCGGAGGATACTAGTATAAACGTTCATTCCCGCCACTACGCATGAGATGCTCGTCCGTGAATGAGGGGGAGTATGAGTAGAGAGAGATACATGAAGGATGCTACACAGATTATACTGAGAGAGATACGTGGAGGACGCTGTGTAGATCATGCAGATTTCTGGTCCACAATGCTAAAGATGCTAAAGAGTTGAAAATAACACAACCTAAGTAGGGCGTGTGCGGTACACTTCTTTTTTGCTTTTTGTGTTTATTTTGATATACCGTGACATTATGTCACTCTGAATGTTGATAACTATTTCATCTTGATGTTTGAGGATAATAAATTAACGAGATAAATCATGAAGAGAAGCAGGGTCCTGTCAAAATTCGAGCAAGCAACAGAAGCAGGGATGTAGGCCGAGCTCGGAGATCGGTACCAGGTGTAAATTACTCGATTTGGAAATTGAAATTGAGATTTGGAAAGTGAGGAAATTAAGATTCGGAGATTGAGATTGATCGGAGAAGGACTTGACAGTGGACTGCACAAGAGGAGGTCTCAAAGAGTTGTCCAATGGAGTACATATAGCCTTTAGAGAGGTGAATGAGGCCTGATTTAAGTTGTTTACAGAGCCCCTTGGGCTCGGAGGTACTTACACACTTTCTTTATATTGATGGTTGTGTGTATGAGGAAAATTAGTTCAGACATGTGTATAAGCTCTAAATTCTAGTTATACATGTTTGAGGGTATTGAGCTTTATAACTTTAGGCATGATATATGTGTTTATTTGGAGGATGCCGAGTTTATAATTTTAAAACAAGAGATATATGTGTGGCTGGAGAAACCTGGTTCATAGCTGCATGCATGCAGTATGTGCTTAGTTTGAGGATTTAGAGTTTATACTATTATGCATAAGATAGACGTTCTTCGGTGGGAAAATTAGGTCCTACGAAGTGCTTCGGGTTTAAAGTAACCCTTTTTTTATTATGATTTTGAGAAATGGCGCTCTATGAGGGGTGTCGAGTCTAAAACCTTTTGATTGAGGTCCTGAGTTAATAAGTCCCTCGAGGGACGTCAAGCTTACTCTGAAACCTTTTAGTGATAAGACTTGGAAAAGAGATACATTGAGCTAACAAAATAGATCGAATCAACCGTAGGGGAGAATGATGGAAACAGGGGCTCCGGGAGGAGAAGATCCTAGGAAACTACCCAGGAGAATATGACGACATGCAAAATACTTGGCTACGTGGAGGCTCTTGGATTTAGAAGTGTCGGTATACTAATCATAGATTCCTGCGGATGAGAGAGAGATTGCCCACATGAGGGCAGAGGTATAAGAGTCAAGTGAAGGCCGCCTACAATAGGAAGGTCATTTTGAGGAAGTTTGAGGAAGGTGACTTGGTCCTTCGAAGGGCCAATGCCTTGAAGAACACAGGAAAACTGGACGCTAATTGAGGAAGGTCCCTACAAGGTTACGCAAGCCTTAAAGAAAGGAGCATGCAGGCTGCAAGACATGGAAGGGAGGCAGATAGCTCGCCCTTGGAATGTGTGCAATTTGAAGAGGTTCTTCGTTTCATAGAAGACTTGTGTTCTTAGGGAAGCAGGGGGAGTTGTTTGAGAAGTCTTTTGATTAAGACATTGAGAAATTAAGGCCCTTGAAGGGTGTCGAATTGAGAAGTTTTTTTAAATAAGACATTGATAAATTAAGGCCCTTGAAGGATGTCGAATCGAGAACTCTTTTGAATAAGGCATTGAGAATTTAAGGCCCTTGAAGGGTGTCAATTTGAGAAAAAACCTTTTGACTAAGGTTCTGAAAAATTGAGGCCCTTAATGGGTGTCGAATTGAGAAAAAACCTTTTGACTAAGGTTCTGAGAAATTAAAGCCCTTGAAGGGTGTCGAATTGAGAAAAAACCTTTTGACTAAGGTTCTGAGAAATTAAGGCCCTTAAAGGGTGTCAAATTGAGAAGTCTTTTGAATAAGGCATTGATAAATTAAGGCCCTTGAAGGGTGTCGAATCGAGAAGCCTTTTGAATAAGGAATTGAGAAATTAAGGGCCTTGAAGGGTGTCGAATTGAGAAAAAACCTTTTGACTAAGCTTCTAAAAAATTGAGGACCTTAATGGGTGTCGAATTGAGAAAAAACCTTTTGACTAAGGTTCTGAGAAATTAAGGCCCTTAAAGGGTGTCGAATTGAGAAGCCTTTTGAATAAGACATTAATAAATTAAGTCCCTTGAAGGATGTCGAATCGAGAAACCTTTTGAATAAGACATTGAGAATTTAAGGCCCTTGAAGGGTGTCAAATTGAGAAAAAAACCTTTTGACTAAGGTTCTGAAAAATTAAGGCCGTTAATGGGTGTCGAATTGAGAAAAAACCTTTTGACTAAGGTTCTGCGAAATTAAAGCCCTTGAAGGGTGTCGAATTGAGAAAAAACCTTTTGACTAAGGTTCTGAGAAATTAAGGCCCTTAAAGGGTGTCGAATTGAGAAGTCTTTTGAATAAGTCATTGATAAATTAAGGCCCTTGAAGGATGTCGAATCGAGAACTCTTTTGAATAAGGCATTGAGAATTTAAGGCCCTTGAAGGGTGTCAAATTGAGAAAAAACCTTTTGACTAAGGTTCTGAAAAATTAAGGCCCTTAATGGGTGTCGAATTGAGAAAAAAACCTTTTAACTAAGGTTCTGAGAAATTAAAGCCCTTGAAGGGTGTCGAATTGAGAAAAAACCTTTTGACTAAGGTTTTGAGAAATTAAGGCCCTTAAAGGGTGTCGAATTGAGAAGTCTTTTGAATAAGGCATTGATAAATTAAGGCCCTTGAAGGGTGTCGAATCGAGAAGCCTTTTGAATAAGGCATTGAGAAATTAAGGCCCTTGAAGGGTGTAGAATTGAGAAAAAACCTTTTGACTAAGGTTCTGAGAAATTGAGGCCCTTAATGGGTGTCGAATTGAGAAAAAACCTTTTGACTAAGGTTCTGAGAAATTAAGGCCCTTGAAGGGTGTCGAATTGAGAAAAAAACCTTTTGACTAAGGTTCTGAGAAATTAAGGCCCTTAAAGAGTGTCAAATTGAGAAGTCTTTTGAATAAGACATTGATAAATTAAGGCCCTTGAAGGATGTCAAATCGAGAAGCCTTTTGAATAAGGCATTGAAAATTTACTTGAAGGGTGTCAAATTGAGAAAAAAACTTTTGACTAAGGTTCTGAAAAATTGAGGCCCTTAATGGGTGTCGAATTGAGAAAAAAACCTTTTGACTAAGGTTCTGAGAAATTAAAGCCCTTGAAGGGTGTCGAATTGAGAAAAAACCTTTTGACTAAGGTTCTGAGAAATTAAGGCCCTTAAAGGGTGTCAAATTGAGAAGTCTTTTGAATAAGGCATTGATAAATTAAGGCCCTTGAAGGGTGTCGAATCGAGAAGCCTTTTGAATAAGGCATTGAGAAATTAAGGCCCTTGAAGGGTGTCGAATTGAGGAAAAACCCTTTTGACTAAGATTCTGAGAAATTGAGGCCCTTAATGGGTGTCGAATTGAGAAAAAACCTTTTGACTAAGGTTCTGAGAAATTAATGCCCTTGAAGGGTGTCGAATTGAGAAAAAACTTTTTGACTAAGGTTCTGAGAAATTAAGGCTTTTAAAGGGTGTCGAATTGAGAAGTCTTTTGAATAAGGCATTGAGAAATTAAGGCCCTTAATGGGTGTCGAATCGAGAAGCCTTTTGAATAAGGCATTGAGAAATTAAGGCCCTTGAAGGGTGTCAAATTGAGAAAAAACCTTTTGACTAAGGTTCTGAGAAATTGATGCCCTTAATGGGTGTCGAATTGAGAAAAAACATTTTGACTAAGGTTCTGAGAAATTAAGGCCCTTAAAGGGTGTCGAATTGAGAAAAAACCTTTTGACTAAGGTTCTGAGAAATTAAGGCCCTTAAAGGGTGTCGAATTGAGAAGTCTTTTGAATAAGGCATTAAGAAATTAAGACCCTTAATGGGTGTCAAATTGAGAAGCCTTTTGAATAAGGCATTGAGAAATTAAGGCCTTCCACGGGTGTCGAATTGAAAACCTTTTGATTAAGGTGCTGAGACAATAAGTCCTCATTGGATGTGGAGTTTATTTGGAAAAAAAAATCCCTTTTTATGATAAGATGCATTGAATTTTGAAAACAGATCAGCCAAGAAAGGCAGAAACAGTGACTCCGGGGAGAAAGGACCACATGAGACTCAGGTGATTGCCCAGAAGGAGGCAACATATCCCACTATACGAGATCTCTTGGACTTAGAGGTATTCTTGTGAACTCTTTTTAAGTGCTTACTTAAACCTCTTTACATATTGAGATTGAGAAACATGCTCAAACTAGAAGAGATTGAGCCCTATTTGAAAACTTGAGATTTGATTGGATGCATATGAAAAATTAAAGGCATGTATATACTTTGTTTATGCATGAGAAATGTGTTTACTTTGAGAAGATTGATTTCGTAAGTTTATGCATGAGAAATGTGTTTAAGTTTGAGCAATTTGAGTTACGTTTACACATCAGAAGTGTGTTTAGAAAAAGGAGGGATAAAAATTTTAAGGGGGGGGGGGTAAAATTACCTCTCTCAAGGGAGGTAATCGTGATAAGAAACATGAGAATGATTTCCTCTCGAGAGTTAAATCACTTCTCGAGAGTAAGGGGGAGTAGTTGATGGGGAATATTTATGTCGTCCAACGGAAAAGAGCCATGTGGAGGTTTGACTACATATTAGAAGAATTAAAGAGTGGTCGAATGGGCTGAAGAGATAAAGAGATGTGTTGGGCTTGGAAGAGATGCCCAAGACCGTGATATCCGAGCAGACTGGAGAGGCCCTAAACTAAGGGGTCTGGAGGAAAACGAGGCCCAATGAAGGGAAGCAAGCTGAGAAGATGGGCCCAGGAGGATAATCTTGGCCCTAGAGACTAAGGATTTAGGGAGTTGGGCCGAACTGGACTGTTAAATCTAAGAATATTGGGCCCAGGGAAGCCAAACCCAAGACTGTGGACCTCGGTCCAAAAGATGCCTTAGTGGGCTTAAGGAGTAATAGCCCATGGAAGGAGAGATTAATCAAGACCGTTGAAAGAGAGGATATCAACGGTGGGAGAGTCCTGGTCCACATGAATCAGGTAGCTAATTCGAGAGTTAGTTCCGATATTCAGGGTATCTGGGTACAGGATGCTGGAGGTTGCGAGAAAAGCGGACCTCTGGGATATTAATCAAGACCGTTGAAAGAGAGGATATCAACGGTGGGAGAGTCTCGATCCACGTGAATCGGTGGATTCAGGAGTTAGTTCGATATTCGGGATCCGCATGAGGATGTTGGAGGTTGCGAAATAAGTGGAACTGGGGAATTATGATCTAAGACTCGTTTTAATGACCCGGAAAAGGGAGAAAAGAATATGGGAACGTGGGCCAACTCCAAAGGGAATGAAGATTAAGGCAAACCCACGATCTAAACATGGGGAGTGGGGTGAAATAGAGAAAACCCCGGCTGGAGGGATTTAAATATCCCTTCCAGGTAGTATAAAACACACAAGCACATATTTGACTTACTTACATTTAATTGAACTATTTCATATGATTTCACTGGAGATTAAGAGTGATAACTGACTTAAGTGTCGGAGAGCCCGTGCCGAAGCCCCCTCCGGCGTGTTTTTCAGGTATTATCGTTCGTGGTGGAGAAATTTCAGAAGAGGAGATAATCAAACCTTGTCCTCCCTCGAGTCTAGGTGTTTTCAGGTACCTGCGTTGAGATTGGCGAGGTTCCTGCAGTCAAAGCTCAAAAGATTTTTCAACATTCAACGTACGAATCCCAGTTGAATTACAGGTCATCTCTTGACCACTTTTTTCCACATCAAATTGGCGCCGTCTGTGGGAAATCTCTGAGCAAGACGTGAGTTGCTCTTGAAATTTTATTGAATTCTCCTTCGAATTAATCTAGCTTATAAATGCTAAAGTTGAGAACTTAGAGTGAGATTATGAATATAATTGAATTTTGAGTAATTATTTTCATCTCGTTGTGATTATGTGAATGATTTTTGTGAATTTTGATATGTGGATGATGACGTCTCTTAGAGGCACGTTTCATGGAATTAGTTTCGTTTCTAGAGGCCGCCTACAACAGGAAGGTCATTCTGAGGAAGTTTGAGGAAGATGACTTGGTGGTTCGAAGGGCCGAGGCCTTGAAGCACACTGGAAAATTGGAGGCTAATTGGAAAGGTCCCTACAAGGTTAGCAAGCCTTGAAGGGAGGAGCATACATGTTGCAAGACATGGAAGGGAGACAAATAACTCGTCCTTGGAATGTGTGCAACTTGAAGAGATTCTTACGTTTGAGAGAAGACCTGCATCCTCGAGGAAGCAGGGGGAGTTGTCAGTTTACTTTATAGATTAGTCAAGAAAAGTAGAAATAACGACTTCGGCGAGGAAGGGCCTCCTCAGAGACTGGGTCGACTATCTTGAAGTCTCTTGGACTTAGAGGAATGCTCTGGAAGGAGATGATTGGAAAAGGAAGCGGTGAAGAATAAAAGACGATGACAAGAAGGAGTATCGAGAAAGAAATAAAAAGAGATGATTTGGAGAGGCTGAACGGAGAGTTTAGGCGGTGCATTGGTGGGCCCCTAGTCTATTAAAAGTCAAAGAGTCGCACATTCGAAAGGCCCGTCTAATTAGGAGTGAGTGGAAAAAATTGCCAGGAGGGACAAATTACCTCCCTCGAGGGAGGTAAACATGATGACAAACCTGAAGAGAGTAATTTCCTCTCAAGAGTAGAGTCACTTCTCAAGAGTAAGGGGGAGTAGTTGATGGGGAATACTTATGTCGCCTAATAAGGAGAAGACACACGAACATTGACCATACCTCGAGCGGGCTAAATAATAGAGATAGGGGTCAAAAAGCCGGGATCCCTACATTCTAGTGGACTGGAGAAGATCAAATAGTGGGCTTGAAGGAGAGCAGGACCCGATAAAGGAAGGAAGGCCTAGAAGACGGGGCCCAAGGAGCTAACCAGGGCCCGGGGATGAGAAGTCCAGGAGATTGAGCCGAGTTTCGGATATGGGCTCAATCAGATTGGGCCTAGGAGTAGTGGCCCACGAGGGCGTTTTTCTATTTAAGAGTTAGGTGAGATATTCTAGGGAGCTGGTCGAGAAGAGTTGACAGGTCCAGCATTCAAGGAAACAAGGGATGATCATAACTGTGAATGGAAAAGAGATCAACTGGCTAAGAAGCCTTGATCCGTGAGAGTTGAGTAGTGGGCTGCAGAGGGCAGTTCCAACATTCAGGGGATTACAAGTAGGAAGTTCGAGAGTCCGAGAAGAAAGCAGAGCCTTTGGATGGAGATCAAGGGCTCAAAATGTGACAATCCACGTAGAGAGAGAGAGTCGTGGATCGTGGAGCACTCCCGGATGGAGATCATCGGCTGAGAAGCCTCGATCCGCGAGAGTTGAGTAGTGGGCTACAGAGGGTAGTTATGATATTCAGGGGATTACAAGCACGAAGCTAGAGAGTCCGAGAAGAGGGGAGAGTCGTTGTATGGATATCTAGAGCTCAGAACGTGACAATCCGCTGTAAAGAAAGATTGATCGCGGGAGCACTCCCAAGAAAAAAGAGATGGTCGGGCATGACGTAGAAAGTGGATTGAGAGGGGCATAATTGTTACGTCCTTCGGAAAGGGTTTAAATATCCCTCCCAAGTATCACGAAACACACACACAAGAATACGATAACACAATTACACACTATCACTTTACGACACTAACGAAGAACACAAGAAGATAATTAGACACAAGCACTTGTTTTACTAACACAATCACCGATTTTACGTGACTTATACTTGAATACTTTGAGTTACGCTATTGAATACGACTTAGAGATTAAGAGTGATAATCGACTTGAGAAGGCCGAAGAGCTCAAGACCGGGGCCCCCCTCCGTGTTTTTCGTGTACCTACGTGAGATTGGCGAGGTTCCAAAGAAATCAAAGCTCGAAGGATTTTCATTATTCAACGATTTAACCCCCGTTGAATTCGGGTCATATCTCGACCACTTTTTACACATCAATGGTCATATTCAGATCGCATTTAAATTCTCATATTTCCAAATGTATATATTAACTCTCTAAGAGCAGTATAAAAGTGTGGCAAATGATACCTATCGAAAATACATTTGTAAGGACAAGGTGCATGTTTCAGTAATACGACCTATAAGGAGAAACGACAAATCACACTTATAATATCCAGCTACACATATAAAATAAAAATAACTGAGCAATAAAAAAAACGCGTTTCATTTTGCTTCTATTAAATCGAGACTGTTAAACTAGCATAGTCAAGAATATGGTAAAAATCTGAAAATCTGAAAGATATTATCAGTCATAAACAAAAGAAATGTCCACAAAAGACCATACAATCCCCTTGATTTGAGATACCTCCGGACATGAACACAAAGGGCATGATTTTACCTGCTCATCACTGGGGCATGAAGAACAAAGGACCTGTTAGATCCATCAAAATATTTGTAAGTGCCAACTGGACATTCCTACAGAAATTAAGGAACAGAGCAAGGTCAGAGATCTAATATAGATTCGGAAAACAGCTATCACCAGAGGTGCTGTAGTTTCTGATGGGAAAACAGAAAAGCACAACAACTAGCTTCACTACAGGAAATGGGAAAAAAGACGGAGACTCTAATTACGACGATAATGATCAAGAAGAGGAAGAAGATGCTTGTGAAAAGAAAGGAGCTAAAAAGTTTAAAGTTAACAATAAGTATGAAGCTGGTGAGATGGATGAGGACATAAATAGAGATGACGACGATGATGTGCAAGAAGAGGAATAAAACATGTTGAAGAAAATTGATATCTTCAAATCAAGAGTAGGCGGCAAGAGACCGATTAATCGTCCTTCTTTTGTTATAAGATCAAGAATATCAAGGAGGAATATCCATGAGGAATATCAAGAATATCAATCGTCTTTCAAAGAGAGAGTTTATGTCAATTTAACAAAAATATCAAGGACTAATATCAACGAGGATTATCAAGAATACCACTACAACAACAATTTACTTTGTTAATTTTGTTATATTACTTCATATATAAGACAAAATAACTAAAATCCCGGGAAAGCACCCATCCCTGGCTAGGTTAAAAGGACTTAATGCTTTTGGGGATGGAGTATTACCCATGAAGTCCAGCAAGCACACCATCTCGTTCGAGAGACTAATTTAGAGTTTCATATTGTATTTTATTACTTTTATAATTTTAATAAAAACATGTGTAAAATTTGACTTCACAAATCATTCGGGTGAGAAATTCAGAAAAAAAATCAGCTAAATCGCAGAAGTTTCAGTGGCAACAAGTCATTTTCCAAGCCCTCGGTTCTCACAAATTTGCAACGCCCTGCAAATAATCCAGGTGAGATTTATCTTTACTTTGATTTTTGATGGATTTACGTGTTGATTGATTTGAATTGTTTAGGGTTTTACTGTGTATTGTTTTTCCATGGGAATTAGTTCGGATTTTACTGTGCTGTTTATTCGTATGAATTAGTTCGGGTTTTTCGTATATAATTTCAGGTTGAGATCTATTTGTAGTTTCATGATTTTACTGTAATAGTATAATTTAGTTCGAGTTTTACTGTTTCCTGTGAATTGGTTCGGGTTTTATGTGTAGATTGTTTAGATTGATTTTTACGTATGAATTGGTTCGGGTTTTACTGTATCTTGTTTTTCCTTAAGAATTAGTTCTTGGTTTTTGTATGAATTGATTTGGGTTCTACTTTTCTTCCGACGGGGCTGATTCTCTGGCCAAAATCTCAGATGGGCCTGAGCCTGGTTCTCCCTTTCCCATCGCCGAAAATAACTCCGGTGGGCCTCGGTCGTTTTCCTCCGCTAATGGGCCGGGACATGGGCCTGGTGAGTTTCATATCTGTTTTTTCTAATTAATAAATTACCCCTCTCACATAATAACCCTAATTTGTCTCGTTCCCTCCTCTACAAATTTAGCCGATGATCGCCAAAACCTACAATGGTCGACGCCATTTTTCTTGGGCCGTGGACGATGGGCTGGTTCGCGGGTTAAACACTCGAGGTGCGTCCCGTAATTTTCTTCCGATGGGCCGGTTCTCTTACCAAAATCTCGGATGAGCCTTTGGGCTTAGTTCTCTGAGGTCCCGAATCCGGGTTTAGTGAGGGGCGTAAGTCTGGAGGGGTGAATAGACTTAAGAAAACTTTTTTCTGGCAGATCAAAGTGTGAGGGCGCTTAGCCCGCGATCAGAGTCGCGAAGTGAATCGGGCCGGCGATAACAACTTACTAATCTAATCAAGGCGATTAGTTCGGTAACTATCAGTTTAACTGATGTGTGTGGAAGCTTAAGTTTTACCCGTGAAAAACCAGTTTTTATGAATCAGATTCCAAAGTTAGTGTTTTAACCAATTGATCAAGTGTCAAAACTTGATCGATCGAAGCTTGGTGCTACCGATCTTAACTTAGAATATGTATGCGCTTTAAAGGTTGTGTGCATTTGTGTAGACAGTTAATCAAAGCGGTAAAGGCACACAAGATTTATAGTGGTTCGGACAAACCAGTCCTACATCCACTCTTCCCTATCACAAGGGGCACCAACTTAACCAACCGAACTTAGTTTTATGTGTTAGTTCAACACAAAGACACCGATGATATTTAAGGAGTTCTCACTCAACCGATCCTTAAATCGTAACTAGAAACCCTAGTCCGAATCTTGCTAAACAACTTAACCTAACTTGGGTTTGGATAAGATTGTTTTGGTTCCAACTATGAAATCTTTTCTAGTGTATAAGGTAGCCTATCAGCTAGATGAAAAGATTTATATGCTAAGAACTTATGGGATGAACACTTAATAAAATAATCTTCTTGATCGTGTTCTTCGTATGAAATCGATAATTGCTTGAGCTTCTTGATTGTTCAAGAAGTTTCCGTATCTTCACTCGAAGTGTGATCCCATATTTATAGACCTTGAAATCAAAGAGCCGTTGGAGAGCAATTTGAATTTGAGGGCTATATTAGGTAGGTTTGCGGATTGATGTGGCGTGCTTGAGAACGCATGGCCGAAAAACGTGAACTTGTATTTTATAGCCGTTAGAGAGAAAGCAAGATCAAATCCCTTAATTGTCGGCTCCGATCATACGCGTGTCTTGTTTTTATTGGTTAACGCACACACTTTTCAAAGGTTTGTTCTTCCAACTAAGGTTGACATTCTTCTTGTTCAGGATCATAGACGATGATTAGGTGAAACATCGGTTTTTCACCGGTGAGTCATACGATCGATCGAATCGATCACCTACCGATGGAGTCTTCGCGGTGCCGCTTTGACTTAGCTTCAACTAGCGGACTTCGGTGATGTAGGTCTTCCGTCCCGATCTTCCGAAGTCATCCGATCTTCAAGTATTCTCGAGTTTGAGCTTTATGACTTCAAATTTGAGATATCCGACTTAGATCGGATCGATCCGATCTTCCGCTCTTCTCTAAAGATTCGCCCGCCGGATATCACCGCTCTTTGGATCTTCAGATTCGACTTATACATATTGAGGTTCCCCTCAATATGTGACCTATCTATTACATCGGTTGTTCTATACGGTAATTATCAACCGGTATTCTATAAACTGTAATATAAACATCACTACCTAATGTGTCCGATCGGTCCTATTACATGTGTTTCGAACTTTTATCAAAACTATAAATTTCCCAACAATTTCCCCTTTTTGATAAAAACCAAAACACCGAGAAACCAAACACGTTGATAAATATAGAATGCGATTAAGAGCACATAATCGTAAGACAATGAGATTTTGTCTTAGGATCGAAAAATAAATTTTTCTCATTAGATATGTCGATTACATGTTACATCGTAAAAGTTTGAATTTAAAACAAATTGATCCCGAGAAGTCTTCCGATTCTTCACTCTTTTAGGCTTGTATCCTTCGCATCTCTCTTTGATCTTGAGGTACGTTGAAGATCCGATATAGTTTCCATTTGACATCATTGGTCCGGCGAGGATCGATTATATGCGTTTTGCTCGGGATGTCAAAGTAGAATCTCTCAAATGCCATCAATCAAATGAGCCATCCGCCTTTCTTTCGAGTAATCCAACAGATCATACTCTTGGCGAGATATTTTTACATTGATAAGTTTGGCCTCATTTTCCGATACTTCGTAAAAATCTGGATATTTATTTTCTAACCAAATTTGAGGAATTCATCATCCGGAGATTCTTCTCGTGGAACAAGATTAAGGACAAAATCATCCGAAGCCATTCACTTCGATCTTGTTCCATTCCTCAAACCTCTTAGCATGTGCGGCTAGCTTTTGGAATGATCTCATCAACTCTTGCCGGGCGGTGAGGTTCCGTACGATTTTCCAAATTTTCCTTTCTTCGCCTCGATCCGAATTTTTTTTTTCAGATTTTACGCCTCTTCAATTTTTTTTCTTTTTTCTTTCTTCTTTCTTTTTCGGGCCTCTTCAAAGAACTCCTCTTTGGGCGATTTCGGCCGGTTCATATCGGCTCAGATCGGCTACTTGTGCTTCTTGTGACTATTTTTAGTCCGAGTGGCATGTGTTGTGTCCGAGTGGTCGGTACAGGCAGATTTCTCGACCACCAGCAGCCTACCTTTTGTGATGTC
The DNA here is from genome assembly GCA_037126765.1 of Stenogyne calaminthoides. Taxonomy (NCBI): domain Eukaryota; kingdom Viridiplantae; phylum Streptophyta; class Magnoliopsida; order Lamiales; family Lamiaceae; genus Stenogyne; species Stenogyne calaminthoides. Next base: position 11,023,555 of record JBBCBC010000026.1, read on the forward strand.
CCAAAGACTCGCAGCACCTACCTTTCTTGCCTTTGACTTTTCCATCTTTTCGGAGACTTAGATAAGAAAGAGATCCGGATGGTCTAGTCTTTGTCCATAGGCTTCAACCCGCCTCAATTAGGTCTTTCGTTATTCGATCATGTCGGGCTGGTTTTCTCACTCCCCTTCCCCTTTTTGGTTTGATCAAAAAGAGCCGTGAGGTGGGAAGTTAGGGATCCAAAACTCGATCGATATTGCCCTCGCTGAGATCTCAGAATGATAAACTCGAACTTGAGCAGTTAGATGTTCAACCTTCGAGATCACTTCCGGTCTTGAGATTCCATGGCAAAGAGAGAGTGTAAAAATCAGTTTGTCAAGTTTCTTCCACAATTCGAGCTTTTTCAAAGAGCATCATAAAAGAAACTTGTTGTTGATCCACCAATCAACTTTGTCATCAACGGATTTTATAAGTTCTAAGCAGACACCTGGGTCACAAATTGGGAAATGATCTTTGATACCGCAATCCGGGAAATAGCCAATTCCCTTTGATCTCATATTTCTTTGAGGCCAATTTGCCTCGATCGCCTATCACTCCCTCAACTTCTTCTTTTCGGAGATCTTTGAGACAAGATCCGATTTCAAAATTGATCAGTGTGATATGTGATGTTGGAATGTTTTGCGTCCACTTGATCGATCTCGCTTGTTTGTGCCTCCGGTGGTTGGTCATGAACTGCAAAGACCAGTTCCCACTATCATCGGCAGCTCATGTATCCTTCATTGTAGCATCTGCCAGAGCATCTTTGAGCGATCTCCTGTTCGCCTTGTTCACCAACCTTAGCCGCGTGGATCGAGCTTTGATAGATTCAAGAGTTATCACCTTTGGTGATCCTACTTTTAGCAGATTTCCTCATATCGAAATCAAAATCGAAACTCATCAAGACCGCCCATTTGCTCAATAATCATTATAAAATCGGAAGTTTTTTAATCTGAGATCTCTCGGTGAGGATCTCCATAACTTGTTCTCAGAATAGCGGGATGGGCGACCAGATTCGGATACATCTCATCAATTTCGCTTCGATTTGCATTCGACTATTTTCCCTGTGATGGTCTTTTGATGATCTAGACTCGGGAATTGTCCGGCCGGTTCCGGTTGATGAGATGTGGAGGTTTCGTGGTGCTTGAGTAGGTGGAAGTTTTCCGACAGGCTCGACTGGAGAGGTTCTCATTGTGGAGGCAAGCCTGGGCCGTTCCCACAACAGTAAGGTTTCGGTTCGCGAATCACAGAAGCGCCAGTTCGCGAATCGATGTAGTTTCAGTTCGCGACCGATGTAGTTTCGTGTTCGCGACCGATGTAGTTTCTGTGTTCGCGGCGCAGTGGAAGAGTAGGAGAGACATGCTCAAAAACATTAGTCTCAGGTGGTGAATCACCAGCCGAGGAGAAGGAGATCGCTCGGTCTCGCGGCTTTTTCCTCGTAATGAATCGGGCGAAGCTCACTTTTGAGAAGCCCGGCTGGCTCGATTTTTCACCTTGATTTTTGGTGCAACAGATCGATCTGGCGCTTTTTCTTCATCTCGACTCATCTTCATCCGATCCATCTTGAATCCAAATATCATAGGAATTTTGGCTTCCTTGCAATTTTGAACTCCAAACTTAGCCAATAAATTCTAGTGTACTTCGCCGCGGATGAATATTCCTTCACTTTTGCTTCACCGGAGACCCGTAAGTAATTCATCCGTTCCATCATGGACATCTCGAACTTCCTTGCATCACCTTGTCAATCTTTCACATAGACTCTTGTTAGGAGATCCGAAGATGATGTCGCCCACGTGATCCGAACCATCGTAATATCTTCTCCATCTTCTATTCTCGAATAAGGTTCTCGCCCATCGCCTTTAGTGAACCCACCGTCGATCAAGAACCCAGAGAGTGTATCATACCAAGCTCGAGGAGCTTGTTTCGTGCCATAAAGAGCTTTTCTTAAATCGGTACACTTGGTTGTTCTTTTCAAGCCCGGAGGTTGTTCGACATAAACTTCCTCCGCTAGTACCCCGCTTAAAAATGCACTTTTTCGTCCCATCCGATACATGCGAACCCTCTCGTGGGAAGATATGCCGCTTGACAAATTAATGGCTTTAAAGCGAGCGATCGGGTGCAAAGGTCTCGCCATAATCAATTCCTTCGATTGTGAATACCCCTTAGCAACAAGTCTTGCCTTTATTTCCGTGATGACGTTTTTCTCATCTCTTTTGTTCTTGAAAACCCACTTCGTGCCAATTACGCCTTGATGATTTGGTCTCGCCTACCGCCTCCCAAACTTGATTTCTGTCGAATCTGTTCGGCTCTTCTGCATGGCTAGAATCCGACTTTTAGTCTTGTAGAGCTTCCTCTATTGTTGTTGGTTCCTTCATAGACAAATAACAAAGATACATGACACTTTCACCAATATGATGTCTAGTTTTAACTTTATCGATGGGTCTCCGATAATCGAGTCAGGTTGGATGACAAAGTTATCCGTGTCCTTCTGCTCGATTTATACGTCGGTTTGGAGAACATCATCCATTTCGATAAAGGTTCATTACTAGCGATCGGGAGTGGTGCGTAATTATGATCCACTTGATAAGAACATGTCTCGGTGATGTTGGACTCATCATGTCTGTCGATGTCCGCTCATGGGAACTTCAGTGTTCCCTCGAACCGGATAGTTCGGTTGATATCGCTCCTCACCAGACGAACTTCTTCACCGACGTTTTTTTAGACCTTAGGATCCAATGATCCGTGAATCAGCTAGATCCGGAATGTATATTTATTACGGTTTTTCGATTCTTTTTCCTTGATCATTAGTCCGATCCATTTTCTCGAGCATCGGTACTTGTTGATCGTGTACACCTTGTTCTCGAGGCGCATTTCTCTTGTTCGTAAGATGCTTCATCAAAGACTACATGGGGTGTTTCTTCCACAAGTAGGGTTCGGCTCATGTAAACCCCCCGAAAGTTTTGCTAGATGAGGAATATCCTAAGAATATACCCTCATCCGACTTGGCCTCAAAAGTCTTCAACCGACTCTTCCCATTGTTGTGTATGAAACACTTACACCCAAAAAACATGGAAGTAAGAGACACGAGGTTTTCGTCCTTCCACAGTTCATAGGGTGTTTTGTAGTGAGCCTTAGTCGAAGACATATGTTCCGAGTATGGCATGCAAAGGTTGATTGCTTCGCCTAAACGGCTTGGTATTGCATGTTCACTAACATCGTATGCGGTAGCTTTTTTTGTGAGTTCTGTTCCTCCGCTCGCTACTCCATTTTGTTGTGGCGTCCCTGGTGATGTTTCATGTTGTATACCAAACTTAGAGCAAAAAATCGAAGAATAAAAGAGTTCAAAAATTATGTACCTTTATCCGATCCGATTTTTACTACAATCGACACCCTTTCTCATTTTGTAATCTTTTTTAGCAAATTTCTAGTATCTTTGTTGTCGCCTCATTCTTCTTATGTAAGAATATAACCCGTAAACTTGGAATAGTCATCCACGATTACCGTGAGTATATTTAAGGCTCTGTTGAGACCGACCGGTGTAATCGGGTCCAAATAGATCCATATGAAGCAACAAGAAGATTTTCTTTGGATGCCGTCCCCCGAATTCCCTTGAATGAAGCTTTGACTGCTTTTCCCTCTTCCGACATTCAAGACATGTCCGGGATCCTTTGAAAATACTTCATTCGAAGTCCTTCCACTAGAGACATCCTTGCTATCTTATTAAGAGTTTTAAAGTTCGGATGGCTCATTCTTTTGTGCCGAGCCAACTCGCTACTTTTGGAACTCTTGACAATCGAGCATGCATTTCTTGGGCAACTGCTCCAATCACCCTATGTAGATCGCCCCTTTCTTGAACCGAAGAGCAAAAATCTGCTTGAGTGGCTCGATTCTTGATAGTGCATTTGTCGGTCGAGAACTCAACATCAATCCATTGTCGCAGAATGTGAAACCGATAATAGGTTGTGCTTCGGACCTTCGACATACGAGACACCGCCATTTGTACATCATCATTCTCTAAGGTTCCGAATCCTTTGGTATAACCAAAGTTATCATCACCGGCTAGTACACGCTGGCCTTTCGTTTCTATGTAAGAGCCGAGGAGATGTTTGCTTCCCGCCATGTGCCTTGAGCATCCACTATTGATGTACCGGATAGTTGCTTGCACACCTCCTTTGTTGGCGGACCCACGCGATCCTCCGCAGACCAAATCAGCTTTAGGTACCCCTTTGATTGGGTCCCGAGGGGTTAGGATTAGTTTTGGGGATCCATACAAACAGAGCACTTCTATTGTGATCGGTTAGATCGAAAGGCTGATTTGTCTCCCCATACCTATCAACATAATCATACGCCTTTATATGCTTTCGATTAGTATGATTATTAGTGTGAACCTTGGGGTGACTTAGAAGACTTGGGATTTATCTTTTATGTTTGTCTTCTTTTCATCCAAAGGCGGTTCCGTGCAAAGACCCTAGATTTCGATTATAGGGGTAGTACGATCGCTTCCATCAAAAGATTCATATCTTTTTAAGATAGGTGATTTTTGCGGTTTACAAGCATGCTTATTAGGCAAATGACCTTGATTGGGTCTCAGATTGACTTCCCTTTTCTGTGTTGTCTTTTTCGATTCTCGATCTGCTGATCATGTTGAGGTCTCTTCGTAAGAATCGGGTTCTTCTGATTCCTACGGTGATGCTTTACCAATTAGGGGTCCATTTCGTTCCTTCTCGTTAGGCACCCGCCTTTACCCGCTCAACCGGTCTTTTTTCCTTATTAGATACATGTTTGGCTTTTGGTGTATCTTTTTGTCGAAACTCATCCGATTACACCTTTTTGAGATGAATCGGTACCGGCTTTTGAGGATGTGGAAGGGTTCTCATACCCAAGTCCCTTCTTGTTAATCGTTGTTCAAAATAGGTGTTCATGTCTTGAACGGTTTTAGATGATTTTGTAAAAACCTCTATTTTCTTCGCAGATTATCCTCGATGATTTTAGACTTTCATGCTTTAATGTACTTCATCGAATTTTGCTTGCGAGGATTTTGAAATCATCGACTTCTTTGTTTGTTAATTGCCGGTGATCTTTGATCCGCTTTCTCGATCGAAGCTTTAACTTTCGAAATTTTAAATTCCCAAATTTTTCCTCGAAAGGGCCACCGATTTAAGTTCGGAGAGGCTTTATCGAGATCATTCTCTTTAGCAAGCCGATTATTTACGGTCCTCGGCTTATCATTTTTCGGCTTCCACTATAAAGATAAGTGTCTCATCGATTGAGAGACCCTACGCAATTGCTTTCGAGTAGAGCAGCAGTCAATCTCCCCAAAGGTGTGCTAATGATAAAGTGTAGAAGCCAACAAAGCGGTTTGGAGGTTACCTCAGATTGGTCCTCCTTGGCATCATCAGATCTCATCATCATCCAAGAGAATATCGATCTTCATTTCCATAGAAGTCAATAAGACTTCTTGTCGATGCCGAAATCTTCTCTGAGGGAGTATCCAGAGTCCTCGGAGGGCGGATATCTGAGTCGTCGATTCTGACGGTCGCGAACCATGGCTTTTTCCTCTCAGACTGCTCTCTTACATTCCTCTTTTCTTCCCTTTCTCTTGGCGTCGTCCGGCGTCTGGCTTGTAGTGACTGGCTTCTCCAATTGAAGCACGCCCTTGATCCACGGAACCTTTTCTTCCGTGAATCACTCGATCACGTATGATCTATCGGTGATTTTCCTTTCTCGATAGTAGTCCGAGCTTTTCCGTCTGCGATTGGTTATCTCTTCTCTCATCATTTAGATTATCTCTTTTCCTTTCATCTCTCGTGATCTCTCCGATCATCGATTCGGTTCTTCTTCGGAGATCTCATTTTGTCCGATCTCCTATCTCTTCCTCGGCTATGTTGATAATCTTTATAGAATCTTCGATACTTACCCGGTTAGTATTTGATTTCTCTAGTTTCTGCGTAAGCGAGCGAGCGATACTGCTCACCGACTTATGATGTTTCCAATGGGCTCATTGGTCTTCAATATCTTCTTTGGTTGCCTTAAAAGCAAATCGATTTGGAAGTTGAGGCTTTAGCGGGCACCTCATCTTCATCTCGCTTGTCCTCTCTCAATTAAATCGAACTCGTGAGCTTTAAGGCTCAAGAACAAGCTACTTGGCTTCATTTTTGAAATGTCTTGGCAATTCTTGATTACCGTGACCTTCATGTCCCATTTCTTGGTGAGAGACCTTAAAATTTTGTAGTTGATATCTTTATCAGACATCTCTCTACCAAGTTCTCGAAGCTTGTTTATTGACATAGTAATCCTTCCATCGAGTTCGTTGATGGTTTTAGTTGGGCAAAGATCTTCAATTTTTCGAACTTTACCATTCGCCTGTGAGACTACCAGTTTTTATCCGGGTCATTTCCTCGCGATATTTTCAACTAGAGTATCCCACATTGCTTTTGCAGATTTGAGATACTTAATCTTTTCCTTGGTGACCTTGTCCATTGTTTTCATGATAATGTGCCTTGCGATAGTATCTAGAGTATGCAGTTTCCTTTCCTCTGCATCCATCAAGGCTGGGCTTTTTTCAGACAAGACTTCCCGGGCAAAATTCGGATCTCCTCCAACCGCAGGTTGTCGTAATATATGATGATGGGTCCTCTTTTCGATGACTTCCATCATTCGCCACTTAATCGAACCTAGATGGTTGGACATATATATGGCCCAATCTGCATACTCATCGATTGAGAACTTCGGCAGATCATGATACATACCTGAGGTGTTATTTGGAAAATGAATGAGTTTTAAGAAGGTTTTTCAAGATCAGTTCAGTCGACCACAAAGATTCTTCCTCAAGAATCGATGATACACAAAGTCGATGGTCTCAGAGAACCAACCGCCTCGATACCACTTGTAGGTCCCTTAACGGGTTTAGTGAGGGCGTAAGTCTAGAGGAGGTGAATAGACTTCAAAAACTTTTTGTGCAAATCAAAGTGAGGGCGATACCTCTGACGAGTCTTGAAATGAATCGGTTTGGGTTTTAATCAACTTACTAATCGCTCAAGGCAGATTAGTTCCAGAATCATCGGTTTAACTCGATGTGTCCAAGCTTAAGTTTTACCCGTGAAAAACCGTTTTTATGAATCGATTCCAAAGTTAGTGTTTTAACCATTGATGGATCGAAGTGTCAAGCTTGTGTAGACACCGATTAATCAAAGCGGTAAAAGCATTAAGATTTATAGTGGTTCGACAAACCAAATCCTACATCCACTCTTCCCTATCACAAGGGGCACCAACTTAACCAACCGAACTTAGTTTTATGTGTTAGTTCAACACAAGACAATCGACAGATATTTAAGGAGTTCTCACTCAACCGATCCCAAAAATCAAACTAGAAACCCTAGTCCGAAATCTTGCTAAACAACTTAACCTAACTTGGGTTTGATAAGATTGTTTTGGTTCCAACTATGAAATCTTTTCTAGTGTATAAGGTAGCCTATCGGCTAGATGAAAAGATTTCTATGCTAAGAACTTATGGATGAACACTTAATAAAATAATCTTCTTGATCGTGTTCTTCGTAAGCGAAATCGATAATTGCTTGAGCTTCTTGATTGTTCAAGAGCCAGATCTTCACTCAAGTGTGATCCCATATTTATAGACCTTGAAATCAAAGAGCCGTTGGAGAGCAATTTGAATTTGAGCTATATTAGGTAGGTTTGCGAGGATTGATGTGACGTGCTTGAGAACGGCATGGCCGAAGCGTGAACTTGTATTTTATAGCCGTTAGAGAGCAAAGATCAAATCCCTTAATTGTCGGCCCGATCATACGTGTCTTTGTTCTTATTGGTTAACATGACGACTTTTCAAAGGTTTGTTCTTCCAACTAAGGTTGACATTCTTCTTGTTCGGATCATAGACGTATGATTAGGTGAAACATCGGTTTTCACCTCGTGAAATTTGATCGGTCGAATCGATCGACCTACCGATGGAGTCTTTTGGTGCTTGGGTTGACTTAGCTTCAACTAGCGTACTTTTACCGATGTAGGTCTTTCAGTCCGATCTTCCGGAAGTCATCCGATCTTCAAGTATTCTCGAGTTTGAGCTTTATGACTTCAAATTGAGATATCGACTTAGATCGGATCGATCCGATCTTCGCTCTTCTCTAGCATTCCGCCTGCCGGATATCACCGTTTCTTTGGATCTTCAGATCGACTTATACATATTGAGGTTCCCCTCAATATGTGACCCATCTATTACATCGGTTGTTCTATACAAGAATTATAAATTGTGGTATTCTATAAACCAGAATATAAACATCACCGACTAATGTGTCCGACCGGGTCCTATTACATGTGTTTTTTAACTTTTATCAAAACTATAAATTTCCCAACATTCTCCATCTCCTGTGTTTAAAAATAACTCCAATGGGCCTCGACCCTTTTTCCTCCGTGACATGGGCCTAGTGAGTTCACGATTCTGTTTTTTTAATTAATAAATTACCCCTCTCACATAATAACCCTAATTCGTCCCGTTCCCCCCTCTACAGATTTAACCGTCGATCCCATCGCCAAATCCTACAATGGCTGACGCTCATTTTCTTCCCCACTTATGGTGTCGATGGGCGAATAAGTTGTTCCTTTATTTTTATAGTATTATATTTGTGGTTGGGAATATTTTTATTAATTAGGTGTGTTGGGGATATTTTAGTTTTGATGAATTATGCTGAAAACATTATCAACTTGTGTTATTGAAGCTAATTTACGATAACAAGTTGAGGGGAACGAGAGAACAAATTGAGGGGGAACTCACGGTAAATCGAACAGATGATCGAGATCAAAGAGGTCAGAGACGAGACCGACGAGATCGATGAGTAAGAAGAGTTCCGAGTCAATCGATGAGCCAGCAAAATCGGAAGAAAGGATAAGCTAAAGCCACCGATCGGAAGAATCGGAAGGTCAAATGACCAGATGACCAGAAGATCAGAAGAAAAGGTTGTGATATCGAAGAGGAGCGAGATGAGATCGATCGAGATCGGACCGTGATCGAGATCGAGATATGAAGATGAGCAGATGATCAAGATCGACGTGATTGATATCGATGTGCTAAACCGATATGCTAACCTAATATGCTAACCTCGATGTACTAATCGATGCAGATAAACCGATATCTTGACTGATATAGCTATCTTGATCGATCGATGTGAGCCGATCGATCAAAGAGAAGAAATCGATATCGAAAACCGTAAATCAGATACCAGATCGGAAAGAAGTCATCAAAGAGAAGTCATCCAAGTCATATTCATCGAGAATCGAACGCCATCGGCGATCGCCGGTTGAAAAGCAGTGACTGAGGGTCGATTGTCCAAGACGAAGAACCAACTCGGTCCACTCGAAAGTGTCAAGATGCCCGACGACAAGGTCCGTGAAGAGAAGTCACCAAGGCTCGATAGACCAAGGCTCGGGATGGAATCAAGACACTGAGACTCAGAGAATCTGAATGATTCCAAGGCGAGGAATCCGGGAATATAAATTTAGAATCAACCGACGGACCAATGAGAGGAAGACAACCACCGAAAAGCCGCAAGAAGTTATAGAATAGTATGGATTTGAATGTGACTTTATCCAACGGTAACATTCAAATCCACACTATAAATACAAATGGAAAAATGCGTAAAACATCCATCAAGCCAAATCATCAAGCATTCCCACCCTAGAACACAAGTCTGTAGATATACGCATATATTCAAAGAGTGTTCTAGAACCCAATCTAAGCAACCCACGATGTATCCTAAGCTTAGAGAGATTTTCCCAACCTTAGCATTGAGGCTAAACAAATGTAAGGGAAAATCTCAACCTAGTTGAAACCAAACAAACCTTACCCAAATCGGTCGGTTAAGTTTTGTAGGTGAGTGTGAACTTCGATAAACATCTCGTAGGCAATCCCTTTGTTGAGGGTGATAAGTCCCGCTGCAGTGTGAACTCCTCAGAAACATCTCAGTAGGCAATCCCGTGGAGGGTGATAAGTCCCGGGCTGAGTGTGAGCTCGTTAAATATCTAGAGGCGAACCCGAGAGGGTGATAAGTCCAGTTGAAGGAATTTCCCTAGGAACAGGGAGAGTGGATGTAGGAGCTTGAGTCTCCGAACCACTATACTTTGTTGTGTTGTTTACTACTTTAAGTTCTTATCTTGACATATGCTTTCGATTATAAGCAAAACACAACACTTGAGCTCAAAAAAAAAAACGAGAAAAATCTGTAATCACTCTGCCCTCTCCCCTGTTTTATATGCATCGCTTTTTAAATGTTTGCTTCCGCACGCGCAAAATGGGTTTTCCCACCGGGACCATCAAGGTGCATTATATTACAATATTTATTGGACCTATTCGATTTTCAAAATCTAGAAATTTAGAAAAATCGTGATGTTTTAATAGTGATTGACCTCAACGTAATTTTATTTTATTTGTTAAGTTATGTGTTAGAAATTTCAAAAGGAAAAAAAAACAAGTAAGGTGTGTAAACGCTGCTTTCCCAAGTTTGCCTGCGTTTTGCAGAATCTGCGAACTTGCCTTTTATATTGAGCTAGCTTGATGATGGGAAAATCTCCTTGATGGGGTTGTTATTCCCTCAGTAGTAACACGAGCAAGAATGTTGTTTGACTTGAGTTGGAAGTTCAAGCAAAATTGTAACATACAGAAAATGAATTGGAAGAGGATTTGGATGACAAGGAAGTGCGACAACGATGATGATAGTGGTGATGATAGTACCATTTGAGTGATTAAGATGATGATGATGATAGTGATGATTCTTATTACGACAATGATGATCAAGAAGAGGAAGAAGATGCTTGTGAAAAGAAAAGAGCTAAAACTTTTAAAGTTAACGATAAGTATGAAGTTGATGAGATGGATGAGGACTTAAACAGAGACGATGACGTGCAAGAAGAGGAAGAAAACATGTTGAAGAAAATTGATATCTTCAAATCAAGAGTAGGCGGCAAGGGACACATTAAACGTCCTTCTTTTGTTATAAGATCAAGAATATCAAGGAGGATTATCAATGAGGAATTTCAAGAGTATCACCCGTCTTTCAAAGAGAGAGTTTATGTCAAATTAAAAAAATTATCAAGGAGTAATATCAAGGAGGATTATCAAGAATATCAAGAATACCACAACAACAACCATTTACTTTGTTAATTTTGTCATATTATCTCATATATAAGATAAAATAACTAAAATCCCAGGGGTGCACCCGTCTCTGGCTAGGTTAAGAGGAGTTAATGCATTTGAGAATGGAGTACTACCCATGAAGTACAACAAGCACACCAGCTCGTCTGAGAGACTACTTTAGAGTTTTATATTGTATTTTATTAGTTTTATAATTTTAATAAAAACGGGTATAAAATTTGACATCACAGATCATCCGGGTGAGACTATAAATTAAGAGTATGTCTCATTACTTTAAAGTTTTATATTGGTGTTTCATTACATTTAATGCATAAGACATGTAATAATTGACATCACAGATCATCAAATTAGTGATGCTAATTAATTAATTAATATTAGGTCTCACTACACTAGTGTTTTACATTGTATTTAACTACTTCTAATACATGACACATGTAATAATTGACATCACAAATCATATGAGAGGCACAAAATTAAGAGTAAGTCTCACTGCTTAGTACTCCCTCCATCCACCAATCTTATGCACACTTGCGTTATTTGTCCAATCCACCAATCTTATGCACACTCTATTTATGGAAATCAACAACCACCGAGGTCTAACTTTTCATCCCTTAAGTCCGCATGCAGTTTATCCTCTCTCAGAGGTCCGCTTGAAAGGCATCGAATGCACTAGTGTAATCTCTTCAAAGACAAACCAATGCGAGCCTTGCCACATCAACCTTTTTACCGAAATGGATTGTTCATTTTCATCTAGGTTGTGAATTTGTACTTATTTACAAGGATCTGTTAATATGAACTTCGTGATCCGGTATCACCACATTAAGTACAATGTAACTCGTACTAATATTGAAATCTGTTAGCAATAAACAATTAATATTCATTCATATTTAAAGCAATAGTGATAAAAGACTTATTCTCGAGAAATAAGCTCAAGATTCATCATTATACAAAGTAAAAGCATACTCGCCAAAGATAAACCACAACAATTTCCACCACATCCTTAGATCGACGAGAACACGAGTTAGTGGAAATCGGTAAATTGATGACCGACACCCTTCAAAAATGGTCAAGGGATTTCAACGTGAGAAATTCAAGTATGAGGGATTCTTGTTTGTTGAATCTCGAATTTTCAACTTTGTCGATATAGAGAATGACTACACGATCACCGAGTAACGACAGAGCGTGTTTCGCTTTAACTAACCTTGAACGTTGAAAAGCTATCAATAGTGATGCTCTTCTCGTGCAGGAGTTGACACAACTCAGCCTGTATCTTCTCAACTCATGTGCTCATCTTTTCGACTCTTTTTCTCAACTTCACCATGGTTGTCCGCATCTCTTCCACGAGGACCACCTTTTGTTCCAATTTCTCAAGAACAATTTCTCCATTCCCTTCTTTAATGTTACCAACAAAGTGTCTTCGTGATCCCAAGAGTCGGACCAATTTATTAGAGTTAAGAGAATGGATGCTCACTTAACGATAAATAAACTCAATATATTGATAATTTAAGAAGTTGAAAAGATAAAATATGGGATAAATCCCGTCCCAAGCCAAAAGGCCAATTCATACGAAAAACATTTTTCCCCTCAAGCAAGTCGCATATAATGATCTCCAAAATAATCTCTCACTAGGAGACACACGAGACACCGTATATAGACTAATAATCCTAAACCTAACTTAAGCCCCAAGAAACTAAGTCCATAGGCCACTTTATTAAATTATCTTAAATTAAAAATCCTACTATAATAATAATATTAATTATTATATTAATACAATATTTGATGCGTATCACATTGTGGGGATACAAAGCTCAAATTAGGTTTGATCTCATTTCATAATGTAAAGTACCACTATTAGAGAGAAGATAGAGAATATGAAGTGTTATTATTATAGAAATGAGTTATTGTATCATGTTGATAGTCAAATAATCGATAAGGTTTGTTTAGTGTGGCTTATGAATTTAGATTATTAAACAAATAATAAATGCAAATGATTGTGATTTCATGAAGAACAAAATTTAGTTCTTCAATAAATGTTCAAATGAATGATTTTTGGTCGATAAAGCCTTTTTCTCATTAATAATTTATCCCATTCAATGAGCATAAATGCTCTATTTATACTACAAAATGGGGGTGACTCCAGATCTTTCTAAATTTATCTAGTGCATTAAATACAAAAATACTAACATTAAATAACTTAGGTAATATTTGGACTCTAAGATCCAACTAGATCCTCTTCTTCTAACAATCGACGACTCTGAATAGGAAGTGAAAAGCTCGACCTCATAGAGGGTCAACCTTGATCTTCTCTTTTGTAGCTCTCCAAAATCGTACTCACCCCACTGTCTTGGAGGATCCTTGCCTTTTTGAGAAAAGATCTTCCCGCTTTTCTACCATTAGCAAGCTTCGGGTTGGTAGGACTTCTTCGAGACGCCGAGTAATCTTACTGAGCTCGTGTGAGCTTGATTTGAAATTGGAAAAAGGCGGTTTGTGCATTATGAGCTCGCCGAGGGGTTCAGGTTGTGCGATCTCGCCTTTGCTGAGTAAGTTTGTCCTAAATCAATGTGTGAATCCGCCCTCCGAAATCAAGGAGAATTAGTGTGAGGTTCGAACCTTGCCATCGTGTAATTCCTGTTACAACATATCATATCTTGTAAGAGTGAGATATTTACATGGATTTTATACGTGAGGGGCGAGGGTATTAGAATTAGAGTAATTCTGGCATAATTAGAACCTTTGAGGTTGGGCTTATCATGGGCTTTTCTATCAATTGGATTTTGAACAATAACAATTTATTATTTAGTACGGACTAAGGGCCCTCATTTTCAACGTACCATTCTTCATCAACTACTCCCCCTACTCTGAGCGAATTGATAATAATGATTCAGAGTAGTTTTAAATGTGCTTTCATCACATTTGTACTGTCAATTCAAGACAAACAAACTTTAGAAGTGCATCAATTTACTACATTCTAATGAGAGAACACAACAATCAATCATAATGTCAATTGTATTAAGAATGTCAAGATAACAGATTTACCATTCCCACATCATGATTTCCAACATGTTTACTCCATGTCTGATGTCAGATCATATATTTGACACCAGTTCTAAGAACAATGCTTCATTACAGAAGGTATTCATTTTAGAACTGAATTGAATTATTTTATATTCAGACATGATTTGGTCTTATCTGAAGTCGACCCAATAGTGTATTCACATACCTGAGCTAGGCTTGGTCAGATTTTGTTTTGTGATCTGGGTATCCATAAAAAATCCGGGATACTTAGGCTCATATTGCCTAACCCATATCAAGATATGTAAAAAATCCACTTTCAAGTTTTCAAATTTGAATATTACAAACTGAATCATACCATTTTTTTGTCAGGGGTGCTTGGTTGGAGGCTTTGAAGTTGAGGAATGAAAATGAAATGAAAATAAAATGTTTGGTGTACGGGTTTGATTCCATGAATAGTGTTTTCATATTAAAAAAAAAGTGAGGAATAAAAGTCATAAATCCATTCCTCTACTTTTTTTTTTGGAGGAATGAAAGTTAAATCTTCATATAATTTTTAATTATTTATTTATTTTATATTTAGACCTCCAAATTAATAGCTATTATTAGGTTACATTTAATAGTTTACAATATGTTTTTCATTTCAAAAAAATCAATTTTATTTAAATTTCTATTATTAAAGATTTTATTTGAACCACACTTTCTATGGTGATGATCCTCGAGTTTTTCGCACTTTTGGTCCCACAGCCCCCTCACGATTTTGGTCCCAAACCTAACATTTTTGGTTCCAAAGCTGAAAATTTTGACACTTTTGGTCCCGCCGTCACTATTTCCATTAACTCCGTTAACACTTTTGGTCCCATAGGATTTTCAGTCAACAAAACCGCGTGAGTGATTTTTTGAAGGGAAAAACATGACAGTTTTGGTCCCATAGGATTTTTTCTCAAATTTTTCATAAAAAATGAGCAATATTAGCAATAAATTACGAGCTTCTCCAAGAAAATAGAAACAAGCACACAAATTTCATGAACTCTACATGAACACACTGATTCTCCAACAACATGCCATCCCTCGAATATCAAAATATTTCCACCCCAAGATTCAAAAACAAAAAATTGTGGAAGTGAATAAAAACAAACATTACATTTAGTATTTTCCAATTCCCAAATGCAGTGCAGCTCCATTCATGTGCAAAGAATATACATATATACAAGGCTGCAAGAATACCTTCAATACACACATTCTCTCCAAGAATACCTTCAATACAAGGCTGCAAAAGATCCCCAGTTTCAGTACTCTCATCTCTTCTTATAATAATTTTAATTGCATCATTTACTCTATCCCAAAGTGTTTGAAAGTCCGAATACTCAGCCTAACAAGCAAACAAATTTTGTAGGAATCACATAGAAAGCAAAACAAACTGAATATACACAATAAAAGAGCAATCCTGCATGAAATTAAGGGCTATTAAGCTTAAAAATACCTCGGAGTTGGCCTTAGAATTCATAATTTCTTCAGCTTTCAACACAACAACAAGTAGTTTCTCCTGCCACTCTCTGTTCTTCTTAGTAGCTGAACAATGAACCTCATTCACAACCCTAATCAAAATTTTCCAAATGCTCAAAAACACATAAAGAGAAAATAACACCCCTTACACTCTATTCCAACCTTCTAAGAATCAACTTAAAGAAAAACAGAAGAAACATCACCAAACATTTCTAATGTTAATTTGCACTCTACCAAATCATAGAACAGTTAATTGGACTCAGAAATAACTTCAGAATGAAAATCATATGCCATTTAATTATCAAATTTACATAGCACTCATTTCTTCAAAATAATTTTAAACTTAATTTAGGCATAATATGGTAAAAGAAATTAGAAAAGTAAGGGGAAAAAATTGTTCCTCACATTCTTATAAATCCATGTTGAAGCAAATCTTTTAAAGAAGTAGAATTACAGAGGAGTAATACAAGATGTATAGCACTCAAGATCAGTATCTTTCACCTTTTTAGTCCACTAAAATATACAAGCAAAAGAAGTTAACATAAAACATAAAAGAGAAAAATTAATCACGAAAAATTTAGATATCTAATTATTTGAATCACCCCAAAAAAATCCCAGAAAATCACCACATCACAACAAGGCGTAAATTCGGTAATCAAAATATACCAAAAATTAAACTTAAAAAACAGAATACAAAACCTGAATGTTCATAGCCTTCTTGTTGGCTTCAAGCTGGCTTCCTGCACAAAAAATCAAACATACCTTTTGATCAGTTCTATTCTAATCCCATCCAACACACATACAAACCCAAAATCAAACAAACTTCTCGATCCCAACATAAACAATCAAAACAAGAAAATAGAAAAATAAACACAAAATTGGGATATACCCTTTGCTTCTTTGAGCTTCTCCAGGTTCCTTTCACGAGCCATCTTGGCTTTCTGCGCGTTGCCTCCGCCCATAGCTTCTTGTAGGAATTTAGAATTTTGGGCCGACTGCCATGCTAGAAAACTTCGCCGCTGTGGATGTCCTGTAGCAATCTTCAAATCACAATTTAAGAAATGCACACACCGAAAGAGGGCATTTTCGAACATTCCGGCGACGCCGTAAGAGCGAATCAGGGACGAAAGGAAGGGCTCCTGAGTGATTAGGGTTTGGGATTTGTGGGATTCGAGGAATGTTTCGATGTCGGAGAAGCGGCCGGATTTGGCGAGGCGGCGGACGGATAATTCCTGGGCGTGGCGCGCGGAGGAGGAGGAGCCATCGGTGGCTGCGACGGATTTTGGCGGTGGAGGAAGAAGGAACAATGGTGTCGAGCAGTGGATTAGGGATTAGGGTTTGAGATTTTGGGAGAAAATTTCTTCGGTGCAATTTTAGGAAAGAAGAGCATCAATTAATATTTTTTTAATTAAGTAATTTTAAGTAATTTGACTAACGGACGCGTGTTTGGAACGCACTTAATTCCGTTAATTTTTGACGGAATATCCAGTCGCGGAACTAAATGTGTCAAAATTTTCGACTTTGGAACAAAAAATGTAATATTTGAGACCAAAATTGTGAAGGGACATGTACTGTGGGACCAAAATTGCGAAAAATTCGATGATCCTCATTTCTATTTATCAACCAAACAATACAACAATCAAGATTATAGTCATTACCATTTCTCACTACTATTAAACCCATTTCTATTCCAAATCCTTCTAACAAACCAAGGCTCCCTATATTTTAAAGAAAATTATAAATCACATCATATCTCCATGAGGTTGGAATCTATACAAACAATCAAGTTACATCATCATCTCATAAACAATGTAATTCAATGTTGATCTCATTTTCGAAGTCGATTGTCCACTCCTCATCACATGTGATTCGTGTAACTTAATTATTATATATATCTTAAAAAATGTAAAAATAATCAAACTCTTAATTTCTTTGATTTGTCTAGTTTACCCTATGTTTTAAAAACCGGTCCGACCGCCGACGGCGTTGATCGGATCGCCCGACCGATGAACCGCTCCAAAGCGCCCAATAGAGGTGATAGAACCGCTATTGGACCGCCCCACCTCAAAATTTAAAACCGGCCGAAAACGGTGAAAACCGGGAACCGGGTGAACCGGTGAACCGGGCGCTTTTCACCGTTTTCAACAAAAACCAAAAAAAAAAAAAAACCCGGCCCAGCCGTCCGCCGCGTTAGTATTGCGGCGACCTTTCTTGCAAAGGAAAGACGACACTGGTCATACAAGGGGGGTGAAATAGGCGAAATGGTGGCTTACCGGCGGCTTAATTTTGTAGATTGTGGATGGTTGTGGATGGTGGATGGCTTGGCGACGGCGCCGTGCATTGTTGTGGATGGTGGATGGTTGTGAAATGGTGGGCCGGTGGGCTTGGTGGTGCCAAACCGAGGAGAGAAACGAATGAGGGAGAGAGAAGATGAGTGAGGGAGGAAAGATTAGGTTTTTAACCGCCTTTTTTAATTTTTTTTTTTTTTTCAATTTCAAATTTCCCGTTCCATTCATTGTTTTTTTCTTTCAAATTGTTTTTTTATCAATTTTCTTGGGCTTTTTTTTTTTTTATTTATAAAATACAATTAATATGTATTTTTCTTAAAAAGAATTTAAGTGTACTCCAAATTTTAAAATGTTATTTTAGAAGGTTTCTAAAAATTAAATTTAATGAATTCAAGTGTAATTATAATATCATCTCCTCCTGTAAAAAAAAAAAAAATAAAAATTATAATATCATCTCAAGATTATTTTAGTATTGACCTAAAATTTTAAATATCAAGTAATTAAATATCGTAAAATAAAAATAAAAATGAATACTTGTGACTTTTGTATTGTTGATGACATTTCTATTATGTTTGGAAATTGAAATTTGAAAGTTGGAACTATTTATATTAATAGACATTTCTATTATGTTTAGAAATTTAAGTTTGAACTTTGAAGTTTGAAGTAACTTTAGATACTTTATATTCACTTATCATACTCTATATTTTGATTTTAAAAAAAATTATGCATATTATATATATATAATATTTATTATGACGTCATACCTACAATCCCATCAATCCGTCCGACCGGTCCGACCCCGGTCCGACCTTTTTTTGGGGTCGTCCGGCTCAACTTCCGGTTCCGGTTTTTAAAACATAGAGTTTACCCAATGACCCAGTAATTTTAGTAAAAATTCAAGGTTCATAGATAATATATCCAAAGAGGCACACTTGAGTGAGAGGGTTTCACGATGAGACGGAATATAATTTAGGCATAAATAATTTAACACTTTGTAAAGAGTGTGTATTGATTTGTGCTAATTTATACTCCATCTCGTGTATGAGACCGTCTCATACGATAATACGAGTTTTTTATCATATCCCCACGTTACGAGCCTCGCTTTATAATTTTATTCTAAGTACGATGTTTAATATTTAATAATTTTAACAAGAGGACACTTGCGTAAGATAGTTTCAGAGTAAGATGGAACATAATTTGCGCATTAACGTTTTAACACTGTGAAAATGAAGAGTATTAATTTGTACTTCGTCGTATGCATGAGATATGAGTTTTTGTCTTCTAACAAACTTTACTTGAGTAGATTTTTATTTACGTACCCAATAATCTTGTTTTTTAAATTAAATTTGTATGCTACTATATTTTTTTTATCATGTACAGTTATATCATAAGATAATCTTCTATTCTATATATAAATAAAATTTGAATGTAATACTACACTGACCCAAACGTTATGGGAGGTCTTGCTTCATATTTTAACTTATGAATATGATGTCATGTCCGTGATGAGATTGATATGTGTAAAAGTTGGCTTCTTGTCACACCATAATTCATATGGTGTATGCTTAACCGATTTAGATGAAATCCTATTCAGAATGCAAATTGAGGTTTGTAAATTTATCCCGTAAGAATGTTGAAGACAGAAAAACTCATCATGGACCTCACCATGTCTTACAAGTGTTTGGTTTCTTCTCCGGACACACCATTCATCCGAGGTGTTCCGGAGTAGTCCATCGCGATCGGATTCCATGTAACTTCAAGTAATCAGTGAATTCATGCTAAGGTATTCACCTCCTCGATCCGATCGAAGAGTCTTGATACTCTTACCAAATTTCTTCTCTATTTCAGCTTTGTACTCTTTGAATTTCTCAAAAGATTCGGATTTATGTTTCATAAGATACACGTATCCGTATCTAGAAAAATCATCATTAAAAGTGATGAAGTAGCCGAAGTGACCCCTAGCTAGAGTGGACAATGGTCCACAAACATCGCTAGATCAACTCTAGAACTTCTTTGCATGTACCCTTTCCTGTATCAGGTCTCATGATCATCTTGCCCATTAGATAAGATTCACAATCTCCATAAGACTCACAGTCGAATGGGGTTAAGTAGTCTAACTTTCTTAACATTGCAATTATTTTCTAATTTACATGATCAAGTTCTACAATGCCATAAGTAAGTCGGGTTTTCATGATTACTAAGTGTTGGGAGATGAATTTAATAAAGAAGTTTTGATTAGATCCCAAAACCCCTGAGTATGACATGTTCAGATATCTTTGATAGATCGAGTCGATTCAAGATAGAGTGTTCAGAAAGTTATCCGCACTATGTATACCAAAGCAGATATAGATCGTTAGATTCTCAAGTCTCAAGAGTTGTCAAGAAATCAAGACTCAAGAAGAATCAAGTCTCAAGAAGTTATCAAGAAATCAAGACTCAAGTAGTAAATCAAGTCTCAAAGAAGGTCAAGAAATCAAGACTCAAGAAGTAAATCAAGATATCAAGACATTGAAGACTCGTAAGATATCAAGACATCAAGACATCAAGACTCGTAAGATAATCAAGACTCAAGACAATCAAATCTCAAAAAGATATTGAAGACACGTAAGATATCAAGACCCAAAGAGCATCGAAGACGCAAGAAGATATCAATACTCAAAGATAACCCTAATGTTCCGGAGGCATCAATAATATCTATCTGAAGACTACAGAGAAAAACACGAATATTCGGAAAAATAGATATTGCCCAAGACATTCATATGCGCGCACAAAAATGAACTAAGTCTAAGTGTTGTTTAAGGTTCTCTATTCGTAGAGATTGACCAAAAAGATCCGTTATGTTTGTCTACATTTCATCAAGACAAGAACCAATCGTAGAAGACAACACTGCAGACTTTCGACCTTTGGAAAAGCTTTACGGACAATCAATCATGTCGGAGTACTATGTTCCGCATCGCAAAAAGTGGTGATTGGCTACATGAATGCATATTTCCTAAAACATGCAAGGGAGTATTCAAACCCTAAAAATAATCGCTTATCAAACACCATAAGAGGAAACTCATGAAGCTATCTCTCCAATCGGATAGTTTTTTCAAGAGTGACCTTGGTGAAGTTGCCTATAAATACTAGTGACCCTTTACATTGAGAGGTTACGGAAATTTCAAAGCAACTCAAGAGCTCATTCAGATATTACAAATTGAAGCACTCAAAAACCCTAGAATTTCCCAAGTGTTTCACATTGGAGAGAGCTCATTCACTAAGCCTAGATTGATAAGAAATATCCAAAGCTTAGTAGAGATATCCTAAATTTTTACATTGTTCTTATTGTAAAGGATATCTCATCCTAGTTGAAACCAACCCAAAACTCAAACCCTTTTGTAAGGTACTTTGTGTGTGTTTTGTTGGTGAGTTGGAGTTGTAAAGAGTTAGTAAGCTACAAGGAGTTAGCCGTAAAACTCTAGAGAAGAAGTTAGTAAGCTACTTGTGGTAGTCCTAACACTTGTGTGTGTTTGAGTTAGTAAGCTTCTGATGAGTCGACCTTAAAAATTCAAGGTAGAAAAGTGAGTAAAAGGCTACGATTGAGTTAATTAGAAAGCTTTTAGGAAGTGGTT